>JAODAH020050133.1:0-223788 GCA_027574865.2 Coproporus ventriculus | reverse complement strand
CTATGAAGATATAATGATTGGGAGTTATTTGTGTTATAAAAGATAAATCCTAAAGTAGCTTTGATTGTTTCATTGGCAAAAGCAAGTTGTTGAAAGATTTTTTATGTAAAACTGTCTCTAGTCTAGTCATTTTAGAAGAACCAAAGGCAAATTCTCCATTTTTCGTTAATATGTCAAGCACATTAGAGCTTCATAATACAACTTACTACCTTATGTTATTTTAGTCCGATTATATTTCCTTCGTGGATGTGTTTGATACAGTGCGTGGATTGCTACCGGTCAGAAAATACGTGGTGTTTATTGTTAATCGCTTAAGAAATAAATTCACGCGATCTCACTTTATTGATTTTCTTATTTAAACTAATTATACGGTATTCCCAAAAATTCAAGAAAATTAATGCTGTCATTTTTGTTCCTGAAAAAAAAAACCTAAAACGATTAGAGTATCCAGGAGGATTTATTGATTCGTTTTTTTACAATAAAGATATTTTAGAACTTTAGGTTGGATCATGAAAAATAAAGAACTTTTATTAAAATGTTTTTTTTACATTTATTTCTTTAAAAGAAATAAAAAAGGCCATAGCCACACAAATAGATTAAGAAAAAAATCACAGAACAATAAAATGAAATGTACAACAAACCATACCTAATACAATAATAAACAATATACATAAAATATGATTATCTCGTAGAAAAATAAAAATACTGTACTCTATAAAAACTTCAACAAACAAGTCGACATTAACATTGAAACAATTTGCGCACACCCCCGGTTATATATATATACATATACATATACATGAATAATTAATAAAAAACAAATAAATAAAGGTACTGCAGTGCAAAAGTAAAATAATGATTATTATCTGAGTGGAGTTAGTGATATGAAAAATATTTTTGTTTTGATTAGTATAAAAATGCGTAAAATAATATTTGGACTCGAAAATTCATATCAAAATATTTATTATAGTGGAACCCATTGACTTTTGTTATGTTCGGCATCAATTGCTCCTTTTACTTGAGTACAAATGTATGCGATGTTCCCACCTGCTTGAATTACAGCTGAAATCAAATAAAAACACAAGTAAATACATTAAACAAGTTCAAAATATTCATAAATTTCAAATAAACTAGTGAAGGTTATTTGACAAATAATGTTCAATAAACTTTATTTTATTTCTTATTTCGAAAGTGGAAACTTTTTATTTAGTGACAAATTATCAATAAACATTAATTTCAAACCAAACTGTCCGATAATCAATTTGTATACAAACAAATGGTGTTTTAACTAATAAATTAGTTTAGCAACAATTACACAATCTTGAATGTGAATATTTTAATCGGCGAAGAAGATTGATAATGATGTATTAAAAACTATGTATACCTACCTGTTATATATTTTTGATATTCAGCTTCCAATTTTTGGCAGTGTTCATACATTTCCTTTGCCGCTTTCCCTGAGAGTTTATCCAAGGAATATGTGATTTCTTTAATTTGTTTGGTGCTTTTAAATTTAATGAGTAAAACAATAGGGAAAATATTGTGCCGGTGAAGTTTCTCCACTGAAGAGATGGAAATATCTATCATGCAATGCAATCTCTGCAAAAAAAAAAATTGCAATTTAGCTTAAAAAAAATGAGGTGTTTTTCTGTGCTATATCTTCGTCGACAAGGCAACACCGCAAAACTCAATTTTTTGTCAAATTGAGTATCTGTTATCACTGGATGCAGTTTTTTTTTGCGTGCACAAGATGGTAAACTAAGTTTCTCTGTTTTGTCAAAAGAAAGTGCTGTGTGATGAAAAATACAACACCGCTTAACTCATAGTGATTAGCAACATCACCTATCAGTTATTTTCCATAAAGTTAATTAGTAAATCATCTTTCGCTTTGAATTTAATAATGTATGAATGAAGTAAATAAAAGCTTACAAAAAATTATCTTGATCTAAAATTTGCTTACCGAATTACAAATGGCTGCTATAGCAGCTACTGTGGTACATTCAAAATAATTTCCTTTTCTTCTGTAATCAATTATAAGATTCTGCTCCTTTTCAAAATCAAGTGCTGCTTGTGAAGTATTTCTTTTATCTGATATAACCCTACGGAATTTATCTGGAAATTCAGTTACTAATTTATCTACAACATATTCCGCTAAAGGTCCTAAAACTAAAACTGGTCGAAATTCAGGATCTGCAAAATTTTAACTTTAGTTTTTCAAATTTTATCTTTATAAAAAGTATCATACAATTTAATCGTTCAACTCGTTGATATGAGCATTGTGATAGATCTTCATGTAATGTTCCATTATCAGAATACCATCCAGAAGTTATATTGCAATAAGCAGCAATTTCTTTGGAGTCTCTAGATCCATTTCGTTGATGATGTTTCTTACGTCTGAAAAAGCTTCGCCGAGCTGATGTGTTACCTCGACTTTCTAAATCACCGCTGCTTCGACGCAACAGCAATTCCTCTTCAACTCTAATAACATTATACAAATAACATATTTTAAAACACTCACGAGTTAATCATAAAGAACTTACTTATATTTGCTTGGAATTACACCGCATTGTTGTCGAATTCCTTCACTATCCAATTTATAAGCTCGCCAATGACCAGGGACTCCATTAAACATTGTGTTATCAATATACAACACATCATCCTTATTAAAACATAATTGCATGCTATCACTAAGATCACTTCCACTACGATCGAATCCACAACGTACATACAAGCTATCTCCAGGTTTATCTTTAATCTCATTATATCTGTCGATTCGATATTGTGCTAAAACTGTTACTTTATCTGCTGGTTTAGCCAATTCATAAGCAGCATCCTCAGCAGTGGCATGACGTAGATCAGTTCCATTGTATTCTAAAATTTGATCCCCGGTACGCAAACCAGCATGATAGGCAAGTGAGTCAGGCTGTACTGAATGTATAAAAATTCCGACTGCATTTCCTCCTACTAGAGATATACCCAAATTCGAGGTTTTTAATGTTTCGATATATAGGTAACGTGGTTCATCTTCATTTCTACTTGAGCTACTTTGTCGTTGCAGATTTGAGGATGCTTGTTGGCTGCGGCTCATAGTACTTTGGCCTGTTAAAGCAGAAGGTGGCAAGCTTAATGAAGCAGGATGTGATTTTCTTATTTCTTTAGGAGAGTTACAAGGGGTTGGTTCACCATCTCCATCTTCATTTGAACTAGAACCAGAACACGAAACAGACCTCTCCAATTCGTGGTATTCTAGGTATAAAAAATAGAAACCTTTAGAAATTTGGTTATTCGAACGTTATGTATGTCTTGGAACAACATGGTCTAAATAATTTTTTTTTACATAGTGAATTCTTTTCGAAATTGTAATGCCAGTCCTTAATTCAACTGTTGACTAATGTATGGTCTGTTACATATACACATAAAGTACTTAAGAATCATTCTAATTGCTCCGTCACTTTATTAACAAAGCCGAAATTTTTATAATTTGCTTTTCAATTTCCTAAATTAATAAATTTTTACCTATTAATAATAATACATTGTAAATAATTCATATAAAAATATTACATATTATTAAGAATTGTGGTAAGTTCCTTTTCAATCAAAAATTTACAAAAGTACAATTATATTTTGATGTAACATAAAAAAAATCTGAATCTCGTTAATCAAAATATTTGAAACATAAATAATAAAATTGTTCACTTACTATCAGGACTGTACTGTACAAGCATGGTTATTGAATTTCCACATTGCCTCAAAACATTTGCTGCTAAATTGTATGTTGCATTTCTCATATTAATTCCGCAGACCTCCAAAAGTTGATCACCGATGTGCAAACCAACTCTACTAGCAAGGCTGTTGTCATTAACTGTCGAGACAAAGATCCCTCCACTATTCGAACTATTAATTTGTATCCCTAAAGGTTCGCTTGATTTATCTATGTGAACTCTCCGCAATTCGCCAGGGAGAGGTTTCTGTGGCCAACAATAGTCTGGAACTCGATTTCGTTTATTTTTCGTACCAGGGCTTAGAACTTCCACTTGAAAAATTGGCATTGGGCTTCCCCTTTCCGATGTTCTTTCAATACTTCCTGTACTCACTTTTCCAGCAGATGTTTTTGAAGTGACACTTGGATTTGATGGGACTCTGAAACGTGGGTCTTTTTTTCTTGGAAATGTACCTGCCTCAAATGTGGGATATGGCAAGAGTTCAGACTCACGATAAGGTATATGTGAATGATTGGATTCCATAATGGGTCTCTTAGGATATGCAACATCTGCAGAAGGACTATGAGAATGGAAAGGGCGATATGATGGTTCAAAACTAAAATTTTCATTGTTGGGATAACAAGGAATTGAATGTGGATGTGGTGGCGGATGTAGAGGATATGGCATTCGTGCTTGTGGACTAAAAATTATGTGATTATGCGAAGTTTGAACAGTTGGTATGTCTGGACCTATAATACTATCTCGTTCTGAATCTGAACCGTACTTTGCAACTCCTAAAACTGAAATAAAAGTTAGTTATGTATATTTTTAACAAACCATAAGAGGTATATTATTAAAAATATTGAACCTACAACGATTAGCAATACAATATAAACGTGTAATGTACTGTAAGCTTTTTACGGTTATCTATTAATTCCATTAACGGTTATGAAACTGGAATTTTTAAAACTTGTATGTATTTCTATTCACAAATTTGGATAGAAATACATATTGTACTTAACAACTTTTTTTTAAATTTTTTAAAAATTTAAAAACTTACCGTCTTTACTTTTTGGTCGTAAATAATACTCCTGCTTAGTTCCAGGAAAATCTAAACTGTCATCACTCTTCATATTGATACTTAACCGATTAGCAACGTCACTTGCTCTCTCAAAATCATTCATTTTATTATTCCGTAGTTTTTCAAAAGAATCATTCATTCCATCAAAATGCGAGGAACTGTCTGCATTACTTTTGAAAACACTGTGCCTATTTAAAAGTGGCACTAAAGGTATAGGAGTGGATTTACGGTTAATCGTTTCACTACTATAAGGATTACTTGGAAGACTTAATGGAGGACGCTCCTTTTTTCGAGTGACAATTGTCCCAATAGTATTTTGTAGAGCATTAGCAGCTCGAGCTTTTGGCCATGTTCCACCATTTTTCTCTTGCATTGTTAGTTCTTTTCCATGTTTACTTCTCTTCATTGTATTCATAGTTTTTCCATGATAACTTGCAATAACCGAATCAAGTTCAGCTATTGCCTCTTCTTGGTCAAAAATTGTTGAATCTCTCGGATTTGGAGAATTATTTCGATATTTCTTTTTTTCTTCAGACCGATTTCTATCTTTCGAGTGTCTTCTTCCTCTTACTTTATCAAAAGTTTCTCGAAACCATGCCCCGCCATTCCTCTCCTGGCTGCTTTTAGTTCGATACTCTCCGCTTATATTCGGAATGTACCTTCGGTCATAATTATAATCAGTACTAAAATCTTCAGTTTGTGAGCTGCGGTTTTCTTTTTTGTATCTTTGTACTGGCATAAATACATTTGTTGTGCATTCAGGATCTAAATAACTCATTTTAAGTGTTGTAATTGTGATTGCATCTGCTCGATCATCATTTAAAATTGACATGGCTTCATGTATACTGTCATATCCATCCATAGATTTATTATTAACACGTAATACACGATCCCCAACTACCAAACTACTATCTTTAGAAGCTAAACTTCCATCACTAATTCTGCTTATGTAAACTCCTGATTCAAGTGATAATCCATGACAACCAGCGGCAAGTTTCGCAGTGTGAACCCAACGTGCAACTTTTGCATTGCTTTGGAAGCTCGGAGGGGTACGAACAGATGAATTCATGGAAGACCAATTTGGAGAGCGCTTACGACGAATTACAACATGAACCATTGGAATACTTGCCCGAATTGTTTCCATAACTAATCTCTTGGTGATTGAGGTACAGTCCACATTATTCACCCTTGTGATGCAATCATTAATTCTTAATTTACCATCAGCCACTGATCCTTTTTTTATTGACGCAACATAAATCCCGCTGTCATTTGGATAATGAGGATCATCACGGCCACCTACTAATTCAAATCCTAAATCGTTGTCTTTCGAAAGACCGGAAAGATCCATTTCAAGTAATTCAGTTTCCCATTCTTGCATATCACTATCTATTGCACTATCATGTGAATTTGATTGTCCGATACCACGAAATTGCGTAATTTGAGCTTCCTTTTCCATGTGCACTTCAAGAGCTTCTTTGAGCATTTTAACTTCTTTCATTAATTCGTTTCGTTGCTTTTTTATTGTGTCAGATTTACGAAGTGATTCAACAAGATCGGAAACTGCATGATCACGTTCCTTCCGCATGTTATCACAGAGAGTTCGTATGCTTTCTCTTTCTAATACTATTTTATCACGTTCAGAGAAAGCCCAATCTCTTCTTCCTGAAAACAAATACAAACAAATAATAATTGAATATTTAAGGAAAAACAAAGAATATCACAATTTATAAATTTTTTAGTTATCCATATTACGAAATAAAAATTTGCTCACAGACTAAAAGTCGTGACATTCCTCATATTTATGCTGTTACAACACTGTTTGAAGAATGTGGCTGTCACATATTTGAAATTTTTATTATTTAAAAGAAAATGTATTACGACTTCATCCATTTTATAGTTCCAAGATACTTTCTGAATATCCAATCTTATTATTATTAATAGAATATGTTCTTGACAATAAAATTTTTATAAATAAAAAATAAAAAAATTCAAAAAATTCGTACCTTTGGAGACTTCAGCCTCTTGTAGGGCCTCTGCTAATTCTGTTTGCACTTTATCAAGATTTTTGCGAAGGCTCTCCAATTCTTGATTTGCTTGATCCAAATTATCGAGACGCTGCCTTTGTGTAAAGCTCCTAGAATCGACTTGCACTTCCTTCCTGGCAGAATTTTCTCCAAGATGGTTAAGACTATCTAATCGACTTTTCTTCAAATCACGATTTTCTTCTTTATTTGCATTATATTCCCCGAATTTTTCACGCAAATCATTGCATTCTTTTAAAGCCTTATCTCGATCATGTAAAGCACTTGCAATTTCTCTCCTTAATGATTCCATCTGATAATTTAAACTTTGTTTCTCCTCCAGTAACTCTTTGTTATCTGTTTCAAGTAATTTATTTTTTTTATAAGCTTGTGTTAGATCATCAGATAATTTTTCCATCTCCTTATGAACTGTATCCCTGTTAATCATTTGTGTAAATATTTTAACATCAGTTAATAACTTAAGTAAATTTACCTCTCACTCATGATCAAATTGTATTCGGTCATGGTAGCATTGCGTTCTTCTGTGAGCCTTTGTACTTCCTTACTTGCTTTCATACGGAATGTCATTGCTTGACTAACTTCTTTCATTGTTTCCTCATATTTTTGTTGAGAAATTTGTAAAGCATCTCGATATTTCTTACAATCACGAACAACTTTATCATATTGGCTGTATGCCTTTGCCAATTGTTGGTTTAAACTTGCCACTTCATGCATCTATAATAATAAAATGAATTAGTATCTACTGTTTAATTTAACAAATTCCAACTACTATACAGAAAACTATTTCACAAATTAAATTCACACACCCAACTAACTCACCAAATAAAATTGACGTAAAACCTCGCTGAAAATTCATTGCAACTGATTCCAATGAGCGAT
This sequence comes from Coproporus ventriculus, assembly GCA_027574865.2. NCBI lineage: Eukaryota > Metazoa > Arthropoda > Insecta > Coleoptera > Staphylinidae > Coproporus > Coproporus ventriculus. Next base: position 216,085 of record JAODAH020050133.1, on the reverse strand, counting down.
TTTTTAAATTTTTTGATAATTAAATAAATAAACTACTTACTGCATTGTCTCGTTCTTGACTAAGTTTTTCATATTGCTTATTAATTCGTTCACTTTCATTATGTGCAAGTTCCAATTTTGCGATGGTTTGAGTGTGAGAAGTAAGAAGATCATCATAGCGTTTCCTCAGCGAATCATAATCTTCCCTGACAGCCTCATTGTGTCTAGCCAACATAAAAAGCGAATCAGAATTACCATTCTCCGATAATAATTCTTCTTGCTGCCTGTGAAATTCCGACAGCTCGTTACGTAATGTTTGAATGTCTTGTTCTAACCTTTGATTTTCACTTAATACATCTCCATATTTAGTACGCAATGTAGCTGAATCCTGTGATGATGCCTCGAATTTACTCATTGTTGCTCTGTGGTGTGTCCTATAATAATCTAATTCCTATAAAGATAAAATAGATTTTATTTAATGATTGTTAAAATGGAATTAGATAAAGTTAATCCTTAAATTTGAACAATGCACTCAGATTTAAATTATAAAAGATAAAATTAATAATATTACATCAGTTTTATTTTCATAACACATGTTTCATTTATTTCTATAAATTTATTGCAGAGACTTCTATTTGAAATATAATAATCAACTTTACAATACCTTTCCTTATTATTATTATTTAAATTAAAATAGAAGAGGGTGCCGTACACTTCAGTACATTTTAGCCAAATAAGAATTGCTCTGATTTTGTTCTCATTTCTATAACTTATTAGAAGTTACTTTATCCATATATGAAGGTATGAAACCTCTAAATAAAAAATCTGTGATTTTTTTTAGCTTTTTTGTCATTTTTCAACTTTGACTTGACAAACATTAGGTATTAGCTATTAATGTAAATTTGATAGATGTTTATGTGACAAAAGACCTCTCTTTTTGAATTATTCCAACTTGGAGACGTCGGAGGAGGTGAAGTACCTGAGAATAATTTTTTATTCCCAACTAACCTGGTATCTACATATCTCAAAAACCATATGTAAATCAGAAATTGCCCTTGTGTGATAGATAATAGGGGCTCAGACCAGGAATAGTAAAATTATGCACTTCTGATACATTTTCATCATTTATTCTTATATTTGCTTCTGTTTGTGATATGCTGTTTAGGTGGTTAGCTTTTTCTTGTAGAGGTTTCTCGTTCTGAGAGAATAGGCATAAATCTTTTCCAAAGTCACGATCTTCAAATTTTCTTTGAAGGTCTACATTCATCCCCTCTGGACCATTATTTGGCATAAATTTCAACTATACAACTTTATTTGATGCAATTTTATTGACATTCAGTTTCCGTAAAAAGTTGATTGAACATAGTTTTACAGCTTTTAAAATACCTTTTATGTAATTTTCTGAACTTAACTATCTTCAGATGTTCAGATTTGCTAACATTTTTACCAAAAATTCTTTGTGGAGACATTTTTCATATTTTAATATTGAAGATTAAAAAAATGAGCAACTATCACAAATCACCTAGATGCATTGATTTACATAAATAGTCAGTAACCTCATTATTAGCATCACCGATGGTTTTTCTGCAGATTAGTTCATTTGTATAATGTAAAAATAAATTATTATATTATAATCTCTGCTGTAGTGTGCTATACATAAATTTTTATTTCTATTTTTTTCACTCTAATGTTGGAAAATTTTAATACCATAGCAAATAATAATATTTCAAGATATGAGAATATAAATTGCACTTATTTACCTTCATAGCATGATCACATCTTCTCCGAAGAGTGCTTAATTCGTTGTTCGCTTTATCGTACTGTTGTTTCAATGTGTCGTAATCTCTCGGCGATCCAGCATTTAAAGAAAAATTTCTTGACAATGTACCTTCAAAAATTAAAATTATTTAATAATTCCAGATTTTATATCAACAACTTACCATTACTGGTGTTTCCATCACTATTGGAAGCCATACTGAATCTAGAAAGAGAAAGTAAACTATTTAGTGATGTTGTAACACTACGTTGATTATAATTATTGTTCTACACTGATTATTTCATAGAAATTAACTTGGCGCATACAGTTGAAACAAAGGAATAAGAATATCAAGGTGATAGCATTTACGCTTTAAAATTAATTTCACTCCGAATTGAATTGGTAAAATGAAAGTGAGAATAAACAAGATGATTTATACAAATTACATTGATTATTTTTAGTACTTGATTTGCTAAAAAAGGAAATTGATCATGCAAAGAAAATAAATAAAATTTTCAATTCACAAACGGGTAGGTCAATAAAATCCATTAATTGATGTAAAGCTAATTTTTGATGAGATCAAAAGTTTTTATTTTCATTTGCATATGTTATGAGAATTTTTTGGATACTAATTTATATCTTTACAATCAGATTTTACAATCCAATTCTGATTTCAATCGGATTAATTAAAATTTCAAACAGATTGCATTGACAGAATGGAATGCCTCAGATATAAACATAAGTCATAATTTTCCAGTAAATAATAATTATTAAACTACAAAATATTACAAGTGGCGCCATCATGTTATGAGTTGCTTTATCATGTTTTACTATCCAAGATGCAGGTGACACACCATCAATTTATCAAAATCAATACGTTAACATTCAATATAAATTTTGGAACGATATATTCAGAAAAATAAACAGATTCAATAAACGTAAAATTCATTTTTTTTAGATGTGAATTTCTCACTCAGGATGGCTAGTTATTAATAAATGAAATATAAATCAAATTGAAACTGTTTAACTCATTCATTTTTAATCATTTAAATCAACCATCGTTCAATTAAGAGGTCAACCAACTCAAAAACAATTCGAGAAAGTTAAAATTAAAAATAAAAACAATTGAAGCGTAGAATTAGTGATCTATCAAAACTTCAAAATAGGAAAATGAAATAATTCAATTGTAAATTTATCTTGGAAATTAATCTATAAAGTTTTTTGCATTAATTTCTTGCTTTTTATTGCATAACTTAAACAAAGGCATTAAATGTTAACGAGGTGAAAGGCTTAATGGAATTGCATCGAAGACAAAACAATTAATTTTAAATTTAATAAACCAAATAATTCATATTGATTTGGTTCTTATCAACTTGTAGTTAATGATAATTGTAAATTAGAACATTGTTTGAGTGTTAAATATGGGATAATTAATTGCTGGATTAGGTTCATTAGAACTGTCAAAAGGAAAAGTTAATTTCCTTAATCTCAGTGTTAAAGCGCAATATTTAATTATTTTTGTATTTTTTTAGTAAAGTGATATTGGGGGCATTGAATTATTAGGTAAATGGTTAAATTTAAAAAGAATATTTGTACTTACTTTATATTATCACAGAATATCAAAATAAATAAAAGTATCCACCATCTTGACTTGTTGGAGACTCTGTTTTGGTTTCTTATGATTTCTTAGGTTGGTACTTAAGTATCAGATGTACCAACTTTTGATTAAGAAATTTTGAATTTTAAAATAGTGGTTCTTATTTCAAGAATGATATAATATTTTGTATTCTCTATGATTTTATGCAGTTTTTAAACGAATAGGTAAATTACGAAATTTTGTGTTCTTATTACAACGAAACCATCTTCAAAATTAATAAATTAGTTGTTCCTAAAGTTCCTTCTGGTAATGTACTTCAGCTTTATTAACTGGTTACTATTTCTTTCAGTGATGTTGAATTTGTGATTATATGTTTATAATGGTTGCATAATTAATAAAAAAAATTTACATTAATAAATATGTTAAATTTATAAGTTTTTAGAATACCATCAATTAAAGGGTATCTCTGGTTAAGATAGATAAAATGCCCCCATCACAAATATTAAAGTTATCCTGTATGCCCATGTATGCTAAGATTCACAGATTTTGACCACCCCTTTCTCCTTAATATAAGATTAAAATAAGAGTTTTGTCCTGTTTAATTTTTTCTCGACATTTTGTAGATACAAAATTCTGAAAAAAATCATATATATGCTCATATTTTATAATATTTAAGATATTCTTCAAAGTGACTTGTTCAAAATTCCCAACATATTAGAAAATTTGTAAAATCTGCTTAAATGTCGCGTCGAAGAAATTTCCGTATGTTTAGGAAGATAATAGTTTTAATTACTGAATTTTGTTCTATTTTATTATCAATCGACCGTTTTTCCAATTGTACATGTTTCATTGTTTCATGTGTAAGAGAAATAAATAAATATTTCATTGAATTTTCTATCAATAAATTTTATTTGTTTAAAAAATGCATAAAAAATAAATTTTTGGTTAATAAAAAAATTTCTAATATCCTCATAATATCAGGCATAAACTTTTTTATTTTATTTTTTAAAATAATGAAATTTTTTATTGAGTTGGTCATTTTCTATTGATGAATTTGTTCACGGTATGCAGTCGAATCTTTGCTATTAATCAAACTATACATTTGTACATCCTTATCACGAAAATCATGCACGTGTTTACTTGAAATCATCCCCTAGCATGTTAAATGAAACAAAACCAGTTACAAACATGTACTGCGCAATATTGTTGGTTTTATTTTTCTTAAAAATAGAATGTCGCAAATTAAATCCCAAAGGACCTACACACAAAGAATTTGCATCAAATTGCATTATGGAATTTACAAAAAATCAATTTTTAAAACAAAATTCTCTGATGATTGCTACACAGAAAGAAATTTCATCTCCAGGATATGAGATTGAAGAAATGTTTCTAAAGAAACTACATGAATTGGAAAATTATACAACTGTCCGAACAAATGGTGAGATGAACAAATTTGAATCATTCGAAATTTGCAACGGAAATATTTGTAAGCGTTATTTCCAATTGGTTGTGAAAGCTTATTTAAATATTATTATAGTGGAAAGTGTGGAAAATTTAGAAGCGCTTTTAGAAAATTTAAAGAAGTTAACACAATTTGAAACCAGAGCAAAATTTTTAGTTTATTTTAGTGGATATAAAGAAGAAACTGTTATGAGTGTAGCAAAAACTCTTTTAGAAATAATGAATGAAAATTCATTACACAAAACTTGGATTTTAATTCCAAATGAAATAAATAAATTTAATTTATATCAATACGATCTTTATGGGAAAAAAACGAAATATTGCGTGACCACTCCAAGATTAAAATTGTTAAATGTGTGTGCTAGTGGAATATTTGAGAAAGATGTTTTTAATGGAAAAAAAAATCTTGCAAAATTAAATTGTACAATTAAAGCTGTTTTAATGAAAATTCCACCGTTCGTTATTAATCAAGAGCGAGGAGTTGAAGTAAAAATTTTACAAAATTTTGCACAAAGAATGAATATTAGTTTTGAAATAACTTTGAATGAAAAAGCTGAAGATTGGGGAATGAAAGTTAATGGAACATGGAATGGTTCCCTTGGAATGATTTCAAGAGGAATTTATTCACTTGGAATAGGATATTATTATATAAATGAGGATCGATTCATAGATTTTGATTATACCAACGATTATTTATTAGAAAATATGATTTGGGTAGTACCTATAGCTGACAAAGTAGCACAATGGAAAGGCATCTTAATTATATTCTCCACTACTTTATGGATTGCTATTCTTTCAACAATCTTCGGTTTAGGTTTTTTGTTTTATTTCTTAAGTAAATACAATAAGAACGAATTAAATTTTATGAAAGTTCCCGGAGCGGCAATTATGATTGCACTTCAAATTTCGATAGGACATGCAACTAAACATGAACCAAAAAATCGACAAAATTGTATACTTTATCTTACATCAGCTTACTTCAGTATTATCTTGGTATGTTCCTACCAAAGCAGTTTAATCGATATGATGACTAATCCTAGATACGAACATCAAATCGATTCTGAAAGCGAAGTTTTTGCTTCAGGGATTGGTATTGGAGGTATATCTGCTTATCATTCTATTTTTAATGATAGTCAAAATCCTCGTGCCCGAAAAATCTTTAATATGTATGAAATTTATTCCAAGGATAATGATAGTATGTACCTATGGTTACTTACAGTGGCAAAAGATCGAGATACAATAACAATACTAGGACAATCTTATGTGCAATACCACATAACCAATCGTGATAAGGGTGTTACAAATGAAGATTTAACACCTAAAGTCTTCATAGTTAAAGATATTCTCTTTACTAATCAAATTAGGATGGTAATGCAAAAAGGTTTTCCATTAAGGGATGAAATGAATGAAATTATCCAAGGATTAATCAGAAGTGGATTTATTAATAAATGGATGAAAGAATATTTGCAACAATTTACAAAGGATTCAGAAAGTGATGAACAAGTCGAAGAATCTTTTGAGGATGAATTAACTATCATTACAATACAACACATGGAAGGGGCTTTCTTTTTGTTTATTGTAGGAGTTATTTTAGGAGTGGTATCTTTTATTTTTGAATTGATAATATACAAGATTAAATATTCTAAAGAATATAAGAAACTAAAGAATGAAATTATAAGAAAACAAAGAATAAAGAATAAATGGATACAGTACAAACAAAAAGTGGAAGAAAGAAAAGGTTTAAGAAGAAGAAGAAGGTTAGAGTTAACCACTAATAGAAACTTCGATTTTCATTTATGAAATAAAGTATTATATTAGCATAAATAAATAAATTTTCAAAGTATTATAAGAAAAAGGCTTTTTAATTTTATTTCTAATCCTTTTCAAGTTTAAGTTGGTAAACAAATTAAAGTTGTCAATAAAAATTGGTGACTTAAACATCAATAAAACAAAATAAGATGAAATGAAAAAATTAAAATGTTAGAAATATTTTAGTATTATTTCAACTTTTTAATTTCTTATGTTTTTGTTTCAATTTTTAAACTTTGAAATTTTCCAGCTTTTCAGACTTCTAAATTTTCTTCAGTTTCCAAATAATTTTTGAGCATAAAATATTATTGATGGAAAGGTAAAAGGCTCTGATTGAATTGATTTCATTCTGTAAAGAAGGTGGTAAGACAAATAAGTTTGGGAACTACTGGTTTAAATGATCAGCAGTTTATTGTAACTTTTTCGAGTTACACATGTAACATACGCAGACCAAATGGTCGATCTAAATATATCGCGAGAACCCCTAGTTCACTTATTTATAACTAAGTGTCTGCGGTCGTAGGCTAAATTACAGTCGTTCCGTAAACGCACAAAGTAATGTTGCAAGTTCTTTAGTTAATAAAAAATAAATAAAAATAAAAAATAAACAAAAAGATAAAGAAGATAAGAATTAAAAAGATATCAACATGAAGGCATTGAAGGGTGCTGTGCGTTTTCTGAAGAAGGCAGGGATTCTTGGATACAGGTACAAATAAAAGTTAGGAAAAAATTATTTAGAAATAATACGTTTTATAAAAAATCTATTTTGTGGTACTGCCTAGATTACATTGTAATTTTGTTCTAAAAACGAATTGGAACAACCTGCTGCTAGGTTTATAAAAAGATATACCTTGTTTTAGTAAGTTTGTTTGTAGACCTATTAATGAAAACTTAATTTCTGCATGCATCAAATTAACTTGTTCTAATTATTATAAAACTGTACTTGATCATTTTAAGGAGAATGTACCTACAACAATTTAAATTTTGTACATCTGTTGAATATTTAAAATGGCTGCTTGAGAAAAATGAGTTTAGAATGTAAAGAATTATATTAAACAAAATTTTGAAATACATGTTATAAGTTTTTTAAAAACAATATTCTTGATTTAATCAATTGGCGGATAGATAAAATTTTTATAGAATTAAAAAATTATTGACAATACAATGCGAAAGACTGCTAAAAAATATCAACATAATTTAGACAACGCGGACTTTTAACCTTTGATTATGATAACACAAAAAATAATTAAAAATTGTCATCATATATATTATTATTATAAAAAGAAATGCATAGTTCTTCTTCCGACAAAATACAGAAACATCTTAACGTAGTACATACATAACTATTATTAAAAAATCAGAAATTGTAAAGTGGTACCATCTACCGGACATGTGTCATGAAAGATTATAATAGTTAACAGGTTCCTTTTGGTTAATTTTGATTGAAAAGAACGTAAAATATTTAGATTGAAAATTTTATTGGCAGCAGAAAAAGTCAATTTTTTGATGCTTTGAAATAATTAAATTCTTTTCAACGTTCTAACTCGTTTATATTTAGATTTCGAAAATTTCGAATTTCAGATTTTATTTTGCGATATGTGCATTAAAAATGTTTTATTTATTATTATAGATGCTGAAAGTAGTTTAGAAATTTTTATAGCAAACTGCAATCACGCATTCGAATTAATTTCGGAAATAAAACTTCACGATGATGAAATTTTGTTTTACTTTCTTATTTCATACCCAAATTTTAAATAAAAAATTTTTAATATACTACAAACCAAATGTTAAGACTACAATAAAAAGGCATCCATTTTTTCTAGGAAATGCACATGTATAGACAAAGTTGTTGCTAATTTAATAACAAAATGGATAAATGTTATCCAATTTTTATCGCCATTTCATCATCATTAAAATTCCGTGTTTTTCTGCTTCTAAAAATGTATCAATCTTTTAAAATGTAAATATAAAATTTCATTCAGTTTCAATTTACTTCCTGGTTTAAATAGTAAATATTGAAGTCGCTCTTAATGGTTCTGATGCTAGAATATGATATGTTTTGTGGTTCCAAATTGATACAAATTTTACATTTAATCAATCTACTCTGTTTTAACACAATATTTTTATTATGTACTGTTACCGGTTTCGGCTCAATTTGAGCCATTCTCAAATGTATTTACAATACGTAACGCATATGGTCAACCATGTCGATTAAATCAAAACCCTTTTGATATTAGTGGGCGAAGTATCCAGCAATCACACAATCTATTTCATTACAGCAGAAAATCATCATTTAATTTTATAGCTGGGCTCACTTTTGTGCAAACTATAGAGCGGCAAATAAAATGTTTACAAGTAAAAATTAAATATTTTCATTTCTCATTTTTGAATCAAAATGGACTTCAATTGCGGAGTGATTGTTTTCCGCAGTAGCCAATAGAAGCAGTAACGCAATGAAGCACTCATTTTTTAATTTTTTAAATTTTTAACTTTTGGTCGAAAAAATTTCGAAGTCCATGAAATTTTTAAAATCTCAAAATTTTTAATTCAATTTTAATGATAGAAATATGAAGCTAGTACCCCAAGGAATCTATTTCGATTACTCATTGCTTTTAAATCTCCCAAATTATCGAGAAAATCAATCTTCAATTTTATAGTTCCGTTCACTTTTGTACAAACTATAAAGCGGCAAATGAAATTTTTATATTACAAAATTAAATGTCATCTACCATTTTTGAATCAAAAAAGACTATTTTTGATTAGCTCCTCGACTCCAATTGGAATGTGCATGCTAAATGTAAAATAATTCCTACATTCCTTAACGTAGAAACAATTTCTATCAAAATAAAAAAGTAAATAATTTTAAATAAACACTTTTTGTTTTATTTCTTCGTAAAGAAATCAAAGATTCTATGGTTCCGGAAACAAAGAACATGGAGCCACTACTGCATCTGGTAATCAAGGACCATTAAACGATAGGAAAGACGCTTTGGAAGGTGAATACTTCTACAAGAAAAATTTAGAAGATCTAAAGAAAATGAAAGAGAAGACTGGGGAGGAAACAAAACAACCAAAAAAGAAAAACTAACGCCTTGAAATTGTATTGAGTCTCAATAGATTTTTACTTTACACAATTTAATTGTTTTCTTTAAAGTATAATACTAAGTGCCAACTTGTACGCGCCACGCATAAAACGTTCAATTAATATATTTTTTTTTAAATTAACCTTGAATACAATTTGTTTGGATTACATGATATGCAAGATTAAATTACACTAGTACTCTACAGAGGATACATTATATCATTTCAAATAGTTAATAGTTCTAAAAATCAAACGACATTGGTAAAATGAAGTAAGTTTCCAAGGTGATAACAAAAAATTGATTTTTTCCTAAACTTCTTAGGTAAATAAAATTTCTTTAGAAAACTTTATATATTTTTAATACAGAAAGCGAAACTAGGTTACTTTTCAAAATCAAAACAAATTAAATAATATATTAAAAGGTTTATAAGAATAATTTCCGGAATTGTTGGATTCGCGCCAAAATCAATACAACGCGTGTTTGTATGTTTGGAGTCTGGACTGTAACTCTGGGGCTCATCTCGTATACGTGGGTCCATTTAATATCCAATTAAAAATGTAATTCAAACACTCGAAATTTAAATAATTTATTATTTAATTAAATGTTACCTATAAATTACATACATAATATAAATTAAATTTAGGCGAATGAATAACAAAATTTAGTTTGGTGATTTAACATGTGATCTTAAAACAATAAATTAGAAACAAAATAAAGAATTAATTCGTGATAAAAAGTACAAAATAAATAAAAAATTTAAATAGCTTATAAGGGTTTTGAAAAGCTGTGATTTATATATTTTAAATTTAAAATAATTTATCTAAAGTAATAATAAAATATTTATTAAAAACAAATTTTATCTATTTAAAAAGAAATAAAATAAATAATTTACGAGTTATTAATTGACATAATCTTACAAAAAATAATTTAATAAATGTATGGAAGTTGTTCCCAAAGATCTTTTTAACCTTTTAAACTAAACTTTAAATTACTAATATATTCCAATTCTTCTTTGTGACTTTCCAATATTTAACTAATTTTTAAAATTTATGGCGGCCAACCAGACGATATATCGGCTTTTTCTTGTCGCTATGTTGAGAAATATTTGGCCCATATAAACTACTTAAGAGTAAGAATTGCTTAAATTTGACGTTTGAGCGATTAAGAAACTTAAGGACAGTGGTTCCTTCAATAAATTAAACTTGGTAATTATAATTTGTTTAGATTATATAATTATTTTTTGTGAAGTAAAATGTTTGAATATAGAATTGTAATTTTTCATGAATTGCAATTTTTGTTTCGGTAGTTGAATTTTATTTTAAATTTAATTAAACTACTTATAATACAATATCCTCAAAACTATAAACTTCAAAAAATCGTCAAAAAACAGTTGGCGGGTTTCAATTTGTAAACATTAAACTGTAAACTTCAAACCGATATAAGGAAATATTGTACATACGTTTGAAAATGATTCAAATTGAGCCGAAAGTGGTAACGGTGGTAAGAGAAAGTAGTTTAATAGAATTTAAAATTATATTTATAGTGTTAAAATAAATCTATAATTTATAATTTGTAGATTCCATTCAATACATTAATAATTTGTTTTATCATCTTATTGCCTTCTGGTGCTAACATAATATTGTTTTATTTTATTTTAGTACAAAGAAGAATTTGTTCGGAATGAATCCGTTAATAGTATCTACAATATTTATGATTTTAACGGCGTTGATAGCAAATGTTTTAAGAAAAGCTGTGAAAAGTACTATGAATGATGGACTCATTAAACAAGTGTTAATGGAATTTATTGCAACCGCAGAACTGTGCGCGGTGTGCTTTGAACTTGCTGTAGGTAAGATTATATTAACATTAGATTTAATTAATTCATGAAATAAATAGCACAGTATTTGGAAATGGATGATTAATTTTATATCGTTTTGCAATGTAGTGATTATTCACTTTACAAAATAGGTTTGTTTATTTTAAGTGTTACGCAGAGCAATTGTTTCATCAATTCGGCATCTTCAGCTGTCTGACGGCCGAAGATGCCAATTTTGAAATCTTAAAATTTTAAAATTAGTTCTAAAATATCAAAAATCGGTCGAAAAAGACTTGTAAAGGTATATAATCCACTGAAAAATTTCTGGTCTTAGATTATCACAATACTTATAGAAAAAGTTGGAAAATTCGGAAAACTTAATATTTCCCTCAATTAAAAAAATTAAAATATGTTTTTTACGTATGAATTTTTTTATGGAAATTGAGCTTTTCAAATTTTGTAACTTTTCCGAAGAAAATTTTGCAAAATTGTTTGCGGCATAGTATTTTACAGAAAATTTCCGATCGACTATGTGTGTTTAGATTTTCTTTTGTCATATGTCATATTATTAGTTGAAATGAAAGTCACGTTCTTTAAAAGCAAAAACACCTCCAAAAGCTGAGTGGCGCCCATCTGGAACCTAGAATTCGAGTTGAGGGCTAATAATATGGATTTAGTTATATTTTGTAGTCACCAAAGAACATACCAAATTTGATCAGATCGGTGAAGGTAAAGTGACATAGATTATACCTTTCACATGAAATCCGTCATAGGACTAGCCACATTTAAGTAATTATTTAAATTAATGTTTTTTTTTGTGTTAATGGCCTATTGAGACGATATATAAGTTAGATAATGCTTATGTATTAAATATTATGGCCGAAATTAAAATAATTTTTACATTAGATTCATTTAAAATTTCATAAATGAATCTACGCAAATAATTATTACAATTTAATATGTATAGTATAATAATATTTAAAGTACATTATTTTATCTTTGAATTTATGTTAACCATATGTGCAATAATAGGTACATATGTCTTCACGATTACCTATTACTATTTAAGGAATATAGATAAAATATATATTCTTTTATAAATTTTAATGCCCATCTGCACAATGTTTAATTCAGATTTTATAAATAATGTAATTTTTTTTTGCTAGTTGCTGACAATTTTGGTGTGTGGGTCTACGCCTTTTATTTATTCCTATTTACAATATGGTGGTCGAAATCATGGGAAAATGCTTCCGCATGTCCATACATTCCAATGGAAGAAATCGTTGAAGGCAGCCGGAGTATCAGCAATGCAGTAATTCTAATAATCGCTCATATACTGGGAGGAGCAGTGATTTTCAGATATGTTCAAGCTTTTTGGGAGCTTGAGTTGGTCGAAATACATCGAGGAAAAGCAGAAGAAGATTGTTCAGCTGATTTACAAGTAAGAAAATTCATTCATGATTTTTGTTTAAAAATATTAATTTATTTATGCAAATTTTAGGTTCCTATGTTATTCGGTGCTGCCATTGAAGGTGTTGCTACTTGTGTTTGCAGATTGACATCCCGATTTTTGAGTGATACTGAAGCAAAGTATGGTTCAATTGCCGATCCATTTTTTGCAACAATGATGGTTGTTGCAGGTAAATAAACAATAATTTTTTAATACATTAAATAACATTTTATTTCCTGGTGGATTATTGGTGAGACATTAAGGCCGTTACGCACGCTCAGGTTTACCAGAATGGCCTACCTCGAGGCTGGCACGCCTTGAAGCAGACCTGAGCCTGTGTATCGTAATTCGCCTTGAGGTCAACGCAGTTTTTACAATACAGAAGCTCAAAGCGGGCCTTAAGGCAGATCTCTTCGGTAAACCTAAGCGCGTGTATCGGCCTTTAGAACTAAAGTTAAAAGTCGTGAATTCAATTTTAATCTAACATTCTTTTCTATTCTGTGGCATCTGTGAATAGTGTATTAAGTTCAATTTTGTAATTTTGAGTCATGTACAACACTAGAACCATAATTTTTTCCCCTTTCATGCCACAATTCGCCGAGAAATTTATGAAATCCCCCCAGAAATGGCATAGGGAGTCATGGAATCCTTTAGAAACCTATTACCAGAATGTATAGTCAACAATGGTCTACACCCATTATTAGTATCATTTTAAAATCTTTTAGGCAAAAACTACCTTTGATGCTCTTTAATGTGCATAAATTTTTATTTTTGTAACCCTTATGGTTTTCTTGCAATAAGTGTACACTTACCTTAAATACGATTGTCATTATTTGTACAAAAAATTACTGTTAATTAAGTTAAACAGTTTGCATTATTATTTACAATCAAACTTGATAGGATTTTATATTTTTCAGCATTTAATTTCTCCGGTGGTTATTTCAACCCTGCACTAGCGACATCTTTAAAATTTGGTTGTGATGGCCAAACGTTCCTTGAATTTATGGTTGTATACTGGTTGGGAGCATGTGTAGGAGCTGTATTAAGCGTTTTCATCTACAATGCATCACCAATGAAGAGTTTCTTAGAAAAAATGAAGCCAAAACAAGAATGAATACAAAAAGTCCACTGAAAAATGTCCAATCTAGTCGAAAAATGTGATAAAATAATTGTACATAAAACACTTGTGGGGCCTTGTAAATATTGTTAAATAACTTTATTAGAAATAATACAAGAGATTAGATACAAAATTAATGAATAAAAAACTGAATACAAATATTCCAGTTTGGAATGTAAAAAATAATACTTGTCCTTGAAATACAATACCAAAAACAGAAAATGAATACAAAAAGAAACTGAATGTAAAGAACAGCGTTTATATATGTATATATATTATATATTACTTAAATATACTAAGCTAACAATATATAGTCATTCCAATTGTTTTTTTTATTTAGTACAAAAGAAACGTAAGGGTTGAGTAATCTTGGAAAAATTCCTAACATCAACCCTTAACGTTCAGTCAAGTAACATGCCCATGTTCTTTTTTGTTTACACAGCATAAAGGTGCAAAATTCCTTCTTTTTAATAAATATTGGCTATTTTTAGAATTTTTGTTGCTATATTTAACGTAAAACGATTTCATTTAATAACGATTGAATAAAATCTGGTAATATTTGATGCTGAAACAAAACGGAACCAACGAAATGCATCAAATATATCAAATTAATGGAAATACTGGAAACATCTTAAATATAATACTCTTTCAACGTGTTTTTAATTTTTTTCAATTTTCTCAATCTATGATAATATAAATAATTTTCCTAATATAACCGATACTAATAAATCGTATATACAATTCTCTTTTGCTTATATATATATCTCCATTTTTTATTTTATAATTTTTGTATAAGATCTGACTAAATCAGTGAAATTTTACCATCACCTTGTGAGTCAGTTGTAAAATAGTGCATTAAACATTCGTTGGCTTAATTCACGCAGCTCAAATCCATTGTTATTAGCTTAATTCCAAAGCTACCGTCGATGAAAAATTAATTGTGGGGATCTTCAATCGCGCGCCTTGTGCTGATTATAATCATTTTTTTAGTGCCGATTTGTAAATATGAAATGTGAAGATCCCACATGTATAAAATAAAAGTACTTGGTAAACTAATCTTAAACCTTAACTAAATGCAATCTCAAATATAAACGGTTAAAACATTAGAACTAGTTGAGTGGAAGGCAGAAAATATTTTGCAGGATTGATTTGCTAGGACGCATATCCACCTGCATTATGTCATAATCATCCATATCAGGAGGTGGTGGTGGAGGGAAAAGCGGTGGAGGATACCTAGGTAAAGGCGGTGGTGGGGGTAGATTATTCGGATGAAGAGCGCAGAGTACGTCATGTCACACACAATCCTCCAGTGACATCAGTAACGGATTCACATATTCAAATCCTTCGAATTCAGATTGATCAATCTTCTCAATCACACGCCTAAAAAAATAAATATATTATAAACATTTTATTTTACAAATATTAACAAAATGCAAACTGAATTGACAAATTTCTCTAATTTGCTATACATTTAGCTAGTCTGTACAAAGCATCTTCAAAGTTACAATGAACAACTATTTATCTATTTATTTTGGATATTGCTGGAATATATAGAAAGTTAATAGCATCAATATTTGTGGCTTGTAATTAATTGAAAAGAAAAGGGCTTATATAGAGCCTAGAGGGATTTTTGAGATGATATACTCTGTTACAAGTTATTTTGGCACCATCGTCACTGCTTATCATCATTTTGAGAGATAGTTGACAAAATGATAAAGATGATCCAATCCACTTGTATTATAAATTTAGTAATTTAAGTATTAAGGTTTGATAACTGAGACAGTCCAAAGTCTTTGGTATGGTTAAGAGAAAGAAAAAACTATTATTGATATTCTAATTTGATTTGCTTTAATGAGATAAATTAATGATAGGTACTCTTACTCCTTTGAAAAATTAATTTAAGAAAATTCAGATATCTTTTGAAAAAGTTAGATTACCTACTTTAAACAAAAATAAATAATTTTAGAAAAGTTTATATTAGGTAGTATATAACATTAAACTTAAGCAAAACTATTCTACTTACGCATCATCAGGGGTAAGGTGTACAGGTTCATCTGTAAACTCAGGTGGGAAATTAGCAAGATCTCTATCGGAATCCAAGCGGGGTTTATAAGGAGGAGGCACCTGTTTCTGTTCGAGCTGCAAATAAAATTAAACTAGCACTATAAAAGCCCAAACTATATCTAATACACGTAATTTGTACATATGCAAGAGTAAAATGCAGACTTAAATATTTATAAAATTGTAGTCTTACGTATCATTTGGTGTAAATGAGAGTGATTCATAAGTAAATTGCTCATCAAAATTTTTTATAACATTCTCAGTTTGTGGAATAAATGGAGCCGCCACATTTCTGTGTTTTAACTGTTTAAAAGAAGTGTTAATATAAGAGAATAATTGTATAGACTTTTATAATTATTTCTAACTACAAAGCAAAGGCACTCATGAAGTAGATTTGCATTGGGGTAACATGTTTTCAACAAAAGCATCATGAAATCTCCGATTTTCTACCATATCACACTCTTTTAATTATTGCCTGCATGTACAACATGTTTCCACAAAATCAATTTGTCAAACAAATTGAGAATTTTGTAAACAATTTGATCAAATATTTTAATAACGAAATAGTGATATTGAAAAAGGAAACAAAACATTGACAGTATTTTCTCCAGCTTGCCCCAACATTAATACTTTTAATTATTTCATTCATATTTAATTGTAACATTTATGAATAAGAAACAATTTCCGTTGTTCAGAAATAAAATTCTTTCTTGAAAAAAGCATTCTTCCATTACTACATTCAATTATAAAGAAATTAAACATATTTTCCAAATAAGATTATTTATATTTAACCTTCAAGTTTTTCTCCACAAAAAAAAAAGAAACTTGGTTGAGACAGTTCTTAGCATTGTATCTTAAAATACAATCTATTTTGTGAATTCTCTTTGGTTGAGTCTAAATTAAATTTCAAGATGGTATCTCAGATTATTTTTTGCCAATTAAAAAGTTTCCTAGGTCAAATCTGTTACTTTATCTTTCCTTGAGAACTTGGAAGTATTGGCAAGTCTCCAAAGTGATAGTTTGTAATTTATATAAGGGGACATAAATTCTGTTTATCCGTAAGTGCTTTATGTATAATTGCATTAAAAATAGTAAAATTTACTTACCATATCCCAATCAATACTCTTGAAGAATTGATGACTTTGTATTTCAAGGAATGAATCATGGCTGTGGCAACCAAGACGATCAGCAGGATTTTTATTTAGGAAGCCCTTAAGTACATTTGCCGCTTTCACACTTAAAGATCTTGGAATACGGATTGTCTTTTCAAGGATTACTTGGAATAAGTAATCTTCAGTATTTTGATCTGGATTTTCAGATGCCCCGGCGATATCAAAAGGTGATCTTCCAGCTAACATTTCATATAATAACACACCTTAAAGAAACATTGTTAGCTTAATGTTGAATTAAAAAGAAAATTTTTACCTAATGCCCACCAATCTACAGAAAATCCATAATCTTCTCCTCGTAAAATTTCAGGTGCAATGTAATTAGGTGTACCGCAGAAAGTTGATGTTGTATCACCTGGCCTGATGCCCTCTTTACACATTCCATAATCTGTTAATTTAATATGCCCCTCATGGTCCAAAAGGACATTATCGAGTTTCAAATCCCTGTAAATAATTCCTTTGCAATGCAGGAAGTTTAATGCAAGCGAAATTTCAGCAGCATAAAATCTAGCATGCTCTTCAGGTAGACGGCGTTGCCGTTGCATGTGGAACATTAAATCACCACCACGGACGAATTCAATAACGAAGAATAATCTAGAAGGCGTCTGGAAGCATGAGTGCAAACCTACTAAAAATGGGTGGTTCGATGCAGTCTCAAAAACATGCTTCTCAGTCTGTACCCAATCAATATCTTCATCATCTGTCACTAGTGCTTTCTTTATTACTTTCATTGCATATATGCGCCTAGTTTTTTTCAATTCCACCATTAATACTTTAGCGTATGATCCACGACCGATCACACGGATCAGTTCAAAGTCTTTTAGAGAGTATTGACGCTGCGAGCCTGGTTCTAAATCATCAGCTGGCTGAGCAGGATCCTCAACTGGAACAGAATCTCCTGAAAAACATATCCCTTAAAAGTAATTAAGCAATAAAGGAAATTTATTAATTAATATCCAATTTTTATATATTTTCATTCCAAATTATAATTCAAAGTTTGATGGGTATGATTATATATTTGTCCATACGTACTTAATTAATAAGAGATTTGGAACTTTCATGATGGATGAAAACAGAATTTTATGAAAAATGAAAGAATCTTTTGCATTTTTTTTTCATTCATTAGAGGCAAAAACATTTAGAAAAATAGAAAACCAACAAAACATTTTAATTTTACAAAGTGTTGTTAAGTTTATAATATAAAATACAAGCAGTGATGTTCCTTTTAGTAAAATGGTCTTTAACTAAGTGAGGAAAACGGCCATTACAAACATTTTTCCGCATATGTATTTTGTAACTGAAGTCAAAAAAACAAAGTACTAAATATTTTGTGTAACTGACTTCAGGTGTTTCAAATAACCATCTGCATTTTTACAATGAACTTTCTTTTATATTTTATGGTTTAAAAATATATTTGATGTTGTAGTTCATAATTTCCATAAAATATTTCTAAAAGAATTCTCACCTGTTACGTCTGGTTGAATAGCAGGATAATCACTAAGCATTTCATGATTTCCAGAACATAAATTCTGTGCTTCTCCATTATGATCTTCCTTTGTAATAGGCTCGACATGTTCATTCGTACAAGGCAGTTGAACCAATTTATGGCATTTTTTGTGCACCAGGAGTTTGCATTGTATACATTTAAAACCTTGTCGGCCAAGGCCCCAGATTCGGTCCCGACAATAAGCACAGAATGCTCGCTGAAAAAATGTTGTGTTAGATAAAACATTCATAAAAATAAAACTATATAACCAGATAGTTTATATTAAAATAGAAGTGCTCAGGGACCAAAATTTATAAATTTTGCTTGCAGCAAACATAATGCCGCCCCAGTAGAATATCGATGCAAGTGCAAAAAGTTGTAAAAAGAACTTATGTGTATAGAATTTTCAAATGCAAATTGGGGAACTTTGATTGCAGTTATGGTCTTGGCTACTGTAAGGAAGTTTTGTTAATGAATCAATAAAGTAAAATCATTTCGCTTTTTCTTCTCCTGTAAAATTGCTATTTTACAGGAGAAGAAATTTACTAAAATTTATGAAAAAATATTTTAACACTAATAATTCCAAAGTTGTAGCTTTTAAAAAATGGAGTAATTTTCAAGATCTTCCAACACAAAATGCCAGAAAATGGTAAACCAACCGGACTTTTGGTATTTTTCACCCTTACATGCAGAATTTTAAATATCATTGTACATAGGATCTTATTTCTCATCCTGAATCATCGCATCATATCAAGAGGATTTTGAAAAAACATTAACTTTTTATGTTTAAGTCACTCTTTTGTGGTGAAAAATCAACTAAAGTAAAGTTGAAATTTTTTGCCGATTTTCTAGTCTACCGGCGCCGCTTCATCGTGGTCAAAAACTTTTCAGTATTGTAAATACACTAACAACATAAAAAAAAAACTTTTTGATATTTTGCAAGATGATAACAAATTGAATTATTGTAGTAATCACTAATCTCCATGTGTAAATTAATTGTTGCAAAGAATTTATAGTTTTAACCCTATAATTAGGATTATTTACTTCAAACAACCAAAATCACATATATTTTGTTCATTATACATGTGTTGAGACTTTAAAAATTGTCTCATAGTTAAATGGATTGAATTTAGAGTAAAGTTTATTTCATTTTATCTTTTAACATTAAAAACGAAATAAGTGGAGGCATGAATAATGCTCTCATGAAAGCAATATGTCTTCAAAATCACATTTTCATTTATAATTATGAATTTTATAAAAACCTATTTAAGTTTTTATAGATGATTTTCAAACTTACCCTATTGAATCGTTTTGCTTGGAAAATATGCCCATTGACTCGATATAATTTACGCCAACGTCTTGCTCCTCTTCTATATATGCTACCTAAAACAGAAAGTAAATATTAATAATTTAAAAATAACAAAACAAAAAGAAATCAGGGTGAATATCTTCTTCAGAGGAAGGCGATAAAATATTATAATTATGGTTTCTTGATAAAATGCAAAATAAAACTACAGAGACCTTCAAAAGTGCATTTTCAATTTTGAACCCATTTGCAAAAAAATACTGTATCAAATATAACGTAAGTCCATGGAATTCATACTAATAATGTTTATGTAATACAACAATGGCAAACTTTCAAAGATGAAAAATGGAACCCTCCATGTGCAAACTTGTCTCAATTCTTTTATTGGGAGCAGTTTATGTTTAGTCCTAGGTTATAAGAACAATTTACTATAATTTAAAATCACATTTTCATATTTTTTATAGTTTTAAGAGAATGGGGACTCTTAAAATTAATATTAAGAGAAATTTCAAATGCAAATTGGATATCCAAGGATTACATAAAGGGAGCTTAAATGAGATTTAAGTCAAAATAAGAGGTTTAAGAAGAGGATTAAATGAAACATACAATTGGTGTACAATTAAAAAAATCAGGAGTGGTCTCCACTATACTTCCCGTACATTTCTTTAGCAAATTATTGAAGTTATAGGAGCTCGAACGTAGTCGATTTCACAACAAATTACGTAAAGAGGCAATTTCCGACAAAACCGGAAGTGCGATCTGGCCCAAAAACTATCCAGTTCTTCATGTAGTGGTTTCAAACTTATGGTAAAAATTGGCAGTAAACAAATTCAACCATTAAACAATATAGTGATCTCCCACATGAAACGTTTCTTTCGTCTTTAAATCGAACTACAAAGAGCCTATAAAATTGTACAATTTTATTAGGCTTTTTGCTGTCGCATTTCGTCACAAAACAAAGTACATATACTAGCGATGAACGATTATAATAAGTTTATTTTAAAATATCTGAGACCGCCCCAATAATTCAATCATAAAATTTAGTGTTCATCATTTCGACGAAGGAAAGTAGGCGCTAAATTTGAATCGCTTACTTTCAATCAGCTGTCATTTAAACAAAACATACTCATATTTAATTTTTTTTATTTAAAAAAATCGAAATAGTTTCCAGGGACGTATTTTAGACGAACAAAGGAACAAACAAAAGTTATTAAGATTTCTTTTTTGAAAACGGAATTTTAAATAGAGGTGCCTTGAAATTTCAGTCAGCTGATGTTTAATTCAATTTGTGAATTTGAATGAAGAAATTTCATATTTTATAATAATGTGAATGTTGCATGCAATGCAGATGTAAATTATTGCTTTAATACGCTACTTAATGTAATTAAAGCAAAACTTCTGCATTAGCATTAGCGAGGGTATAGTTTTAATGTGAGTTATGAGAGTAATATAAATAGGGTTGAATTAAATTTTGAAATAAATATAGATAAAGGATTTATGCATGTAGCATGACAATTTTAATTGAAAATTTTAATGTACAAATTATTATATTTTTAATTATAAAAACTAGCAGATAATTTTCAAAAAGATAGAGACGCTGCTTTGTGGATAATTTGTGTTGTTTTCTTATGAAAGTTTTAATTCGCATTTTTATTAAGAAATTAAATTTTATGAATTATAGAAGTTTGTTAAATTTTATAACTTTCATATAAGTACAAGATGTGAAAGAATAAAAAGTTTTTGATCTTTATGTTTGCAACAGCTTGGCTTTGCTTGTTATAGTTTGAACATGTTAAAGAGAAAATTGCTTATTCCTGGGATAAAATCTTTTCTATCTGATGAAATTAGATAATTATCTAACAAGTCTTCAACTAATATAATTAAAACTTGTACAGACATTTCGTATTGTCTTAGAACGCTTGAATTGTCACTCACACTTAATGTAGCTGTGATTTAACCGAAAAGAGTTTTTAAATTTTTAGCTGGCAATTTTTAAAGTAGTATAAGTAGTATTGCTTTAAATTTTGAAACAAAATTAATTTTTTTAAGAAGAATATATTCAAACAATAATATCAATCATCGCATTTTCTTATTGACATTTGCTAATAGAAATCAATTAAGAAATCGGTCGATTATAACTGTTGGATATATGAAGTAAATAGACAATATCATTAATACATTTTTAATTAAAGTGTGCTCATTAAAAGATTGAATTTTATATTCTTTTATTATATATATATATATATATATACATATATATATACATATATATATATATATATATATATATTATGTGATGTTACATATTTTTTCATTGTGTACAATGGCTAATATGTAAAATAGTTTATGTGACACCTTATGCAACTATTTTTAGTAACCTTACTTATTTGAAGTTGGCAGTATTATACTGTCAACATCAGATTGCATGAACTTACTACTTCAAAGGAACGAGAAATTCTCAAACAGGGACTGTGCATTATTCTTCAGAGGATTTTAGCAGCGTATAATGGTTACCTTAAGAGTTCCTAACAGTGGCACGAAGCCTGATATAGTTATAGACATTTCTTTAATTTATAATTTACAACAAAGGATATATACGTACAATAAAGCTGTAGTATAATTTTGACAAATCTTTTGAAAAGATTCTTTCGATTTCTTTTGATATTTCAAAATATATGAGAAATAGGGGAGACCGGGGCATATTGCGACAGTTTGGCTTTACAAATTTAATTCATACATTTTGTACAAAAGATCAATTTTTTTTTTGAAATTTTGGAAAATAAGAAAATTAATACATGTCATAATAATGTAAATACTTTTTAAATTTATTAAAAAATGATTATTCCTCTTTAAGAAAATTAGAATAATTTTCAAAACATTTGTAAAATCATCAACGTAATCCATTGAGTAAGTTATTAAATCAATCTGTAAGGTCAAACATGTGGGTTGACTTACGAAACCGACCCAACTCATTCCTCTTTAAACACACGAGTTGTCATTGTTTAAACTAATTTAATTAAACCAGCCATAATTGTTCAGAAGGACAAATTAATCTGAACACGATAAATTCAAATTTTCCCTTAGAAAATTCTATTGAAATTTGGTATAAATTATATTATTATTCTTTATTTTAGTTTTGTATATACATATTGAGGTTTTTTTTTTTAGAAATAATTTCTCACCTCTTGATTCAAGTCTAAAATTAATCCACATAAGCCCCGTTTTCAATAAAAACACAACATCACAACACTTCTTATTTGCGGATCTTAAATGAAGTGCTAATAGAAACGAGCGCTCTATCACGGTCGCGATCCAATCAACGTTAATAATGCACTGAATTTACATATATTTATGGACCAATTTTTTTTAGAATAAATAATGCCTACCTAATAACTGGAAGAGGCCCGCTACAGTCATATTAAATAATTCATTGCGTTTTTATCTAAATTATCGTTGTGCACTCCCATAGGAACTACATTTTAATCGCTGTGGAGTATTCTGAATAGAGATGGATCGATTTAATTTTGGAATGGTTTTCCATGAGACCAGTAAAAAAAAAGAAGCGCGACGAGTGTTCAGTTCTTTTTGCGAAAAATAAATTTTGATTTGGAACATTTTTTATGTTGGATTGTGAAATATTTGGTGAGTGGGGGGGTTTCAAGAAGCAATCCTGGAGATTAAATTAATATTCATGCAAGGATGTAATTCGGTAGATTATTTTGAGGATTATGCAGGGTTTGAGTGATTGATAACGGATCGGAATGGCTTTCATATAAACCTCACTTATAAAAAACATAGACATAGGAACACCAAGAAATGATGGCTTGATAGAAAGAAGTCATTAAGATATAATCGAAAAATGTTTGTTTGATGAAGCCTAAGTTCGAATACATACGGTCCCAGTGTTATGTTTTATAACTTCATTTTACAATGTCATATTGGACATACCACTTAATTAAGCTGTTACCTCCTTAAAAGTTACTCGAGTTCAAACATAGAACTTATATAACACTATTAATGAGTTTAATAATTAGTTTTTAAATATTTAATTTCGATAATTAATATATCAATAACAAAAATAACTGTTAATTTTTACAAAAAAAAAAAAACTTTCATGCATGACCGATATATAATATGGCGCTTTAATCCTTACCAACAGTGAATAAAATGGCAGTTTATGTCCCTAGGGAATAAAGTAATATTTATAATATTGTTGCAAAACCACATTTTTAGAAGATTTAGTACTTTTTTGACCAGAGATGTTTGCTAGGAATAAATATTGCTTGAATGCTCTAAAAAATAATAAATTTGAAAAATTAATTTAAAATAATTTGCTACATCCAGCATACATTTTTTGTTCGCAAATATTTTGATTTAAAAATTGCAAAATTACTGAAAAAAAAAAAACACAACGAAGAGGAAGAACTAATTCTACAGATATAATAAAGATCATTTACTTTTTCAAGTTTGGTTTAGAATCACGCAATTTTTTTTGGCGCAATACTTCTCTTGTATTCTGTATAAGCTGCCCAGATTACTTTTTGTAATACTGACTTTTAAATACTTTTAAACGCCTTTTCTGATAAGAAATGGTACAAAAAAAACATTTCTTTTTAAATTTTAAACCAAAATTGATTTCTCGTTTTAAATATAAAAGAAAGCAAGTAAAGCCTATCCTTCTATGATCCCGCTGTATTTATGTTAATTAATTTTATTTTATTCAATGAATAATTACTTAGATGCGATTGTAGGCCGTAGCAAGAATTGTTTTTGATGTTCAATTAATTCTAATCAGAGTTTGGCAATCAGGATTATAACACCTGCATTCTTTTGAGAAAATCTGTTTTTCCTCTTTTTGTACTATACTTAAACAAATATTTTTAATTAATTTGAAACAATGAAATGAAATCTGCGAGTTGTGCAGTGTACGTAAAAATGTAAATCTTTTAATCTCTCTTATTGAAGTATTTATTGATTTCGTAATTCTTATCAATACTTTTTGAAATGTGTAATAATCTCAGAGAACAATGCCTTTCATTAAAAAATTCTTTCCTTACATTTAAGTATTATCTTAGGTGGCGCTCTGTTCGTTCCATCGGAATCGCTCCATATCAACTCCATTCCTCTTTAAATCAAATAAGTTATATTACACTTACTCGTCTTTTTCCACATTTAATAAAAATTCCATGTTACAACCGGCGAGAACTGTGCTTGATTCGAAACTAGATATGAGTAACGAATCTGAAGCGCCAATACAAACAGTGATAAAGCTATATAAATAGATAAAATTATTGAAAATTTTCGGAAAGTGCTTAGTTTTGTGAAATTGACGCCGGTTTCAGTTTTATGCGAGGTGGAACCTCTTTCAGATAATTACTTGGATGGTGGCAGTTGTAGAATTAGTGTTTGTTAATTTCTCTCTTTCTCGTTCGCAGGAGTAAAACGGCAATAATGAGATCGCAGTTTATTAATTAAAATAAAGTTTTAATGTTGCGGAAAGTAGGCGAGTGTTTTTGTTATCAGACGATTAAGTGGAGTGGGAACTCGTTATCAATCTAATAGCTGTAAATTTGTTTGTATATTTGTATTTTTTTGTGTCTGTTAAGATAAGTGTATGTACAGTAATTTTAGCATTTAAAGAAAATTTTATAAAAATAGATAATTAAATTTTTGGATTAAATTATAACAGTGCGCGCTATATACATTTGCTGAAAATATGTTAAGAAATTCTGTGGATAATTACAATGGCTAATTAAGAAAGTTTTGAAAAGATATCGATATATAGCCTCTTATGAAAATAAGTCAATTTTAAATAATAGGTAGAAGAAGAAAAAAAAACGTTAGAACAGATTTATAAAAATGAATATGAGATGCTGCATCTCAGATAAAATAAGAATGTTTGGCTTTTAAGATGAATAAATATTTCAAATTTTAGGAATAAGAAAATCTGAATAATTAAAGATTAATTTAATTAAATTGAATATTAATTAAAATGTTTCATATTCAATTATCGCCACCGAACGTGCATTCCTTATGCACTACCAGATTTCTAACCATGGAAAAATAATGATGGTGCAAGAAGTTTTGCTGAGAGATTTTGAGAGAAGTAATGATGAAGCACTCTATTGAAACTGTTGTGTCAAAATTTCCGCTATTTGACATCAGAAAACACTCTTATCTCCACGAGTGACCTCTATATTGCAAATATGGAACAGTTTGTTGCGGATTTGGAAGTTTTTATGTTATTGGTGCTTTCGTTTTCGAAGAGGGTGGAGTAACAGGGACCATCACCTCAGACAATTACATTTAAATGCTGCAAAACTTTTTGCAGTCCCAATTTGAAGAAATGGATATCGAGTATATCTGTTTCCAATAAGTTGGACCAACAGCCCATATATCTCGTAGGAGCATGCAATTTGCACGGGATGTTTTCCAGATCATACTTGTATTTTTTTCTTGTGGAATTACTTTAAACCCTGAGAGTACATGAGTCAACTATAGTCACTTTAAGATCTAAAGAAAGCAATTCGCTGAGAAATTAGTGAAATTCCTCCATAAGTCGTTTACAAGAATTTACAGCCAACAATGGCCAATATATATAAAATATCATTTTTAAAACTTCTTAAAAAACTGCAATTTGTTGCCCTTTATTTTTGCATCTCTTACGGTTTCCCTGCAAAAAGTGTTTAAGCGTCAAGAGTTCTTTCTGGATCATCCTGAATATAAACATATTATATTATGTTATACCTTTTGGTGATACGATTACTCTATTTAAGTTTAGAAAAATTTATAAAACCTGGTAACAGCGCAAAATTGCCACTGTTACAATGAAAGGTACAAAAAACGCCGCATTAATGGTAGGCATCTGTAGAAGTGGTGCAAGTGTGAAAACAAAAAACGTCGGATTCTAAATATTAATAATTCTTCCTGTATTTAAAAAAAAATCCTTTGTTACCTCCTTTCTTGTGACATGGTCTCCTATCCTATTTTTATTTCTAATCTTTCGTTGTTCTATTCGTTAAAGTTGCATAAACAGAAAGTATAACCATTGGTATTTTGGCTAGATCAACAATATTCTAAATATGAGTTGTATACCTTAAAACAATTTAACAAAGGAAAGAATCTTGCACATGCAACAATACATAAATAATTGTACATGCAAATATAAAAAAAGGAGATAAGCAAATATATGACGTAATATGAAAATGTTTAATGAGAACAGTATGAATGAGATAAATTTAAACTTAAAAACCGTACAAATTTTCCAGAAATTAAAATTACTTAACATATCATCAAATTAAATTGATTCCCGCTAAAAATTCAAAATTACTTACGGTCTTCTCCCTGGCATGGCATTCCCGGCTGCGATGGAACATTAGGAAAAACTGCAACATAAAAAACACAACCGAACATTACCCAACACGAAAACAAAAAAAAAAATAATAATAAACGGAAAATCCTAAATTAAATAATCATCGCGTGTGTGGGAGGACGCGCGCGCATGTTTCGCGTTCTCATTACTTATCGGTGCGAAAAACTCTTATCAATTGATAGCAGAGACAGGTGGGCTGTTTCGGTGCCGGTACGTATTTACTTCAATTTTAATTATCTCTGTTGCTCGTTTCTTTTTCATTACCTCTAAAAACACGACATTAAAACAAAAAAATATATATGCGTTATAATTTAGGGGTGTCGCGGGATTTCTTGCCACGTTTCACATCACCATTTTATAGCGAATGGCTTAATCAGAGATTTTATGGGGTGTACGAATGACGTGAAATGCAAAACCTGAAGGAAATGTGACACGAAATAACTTTCTTATTTTGGATTTATAGTGTTTAGAAAATGAAACACAGTTCACCTCATAACTATTCTTTAAGAATATAAAATAGGTATATAAATGGATAGATCTTTTCTTTTTACTGATAAAATATAACAACAGAAATTATTTGAAGTTCTAGAATAAAAGATTTTATGTAAAAAAAATAATAACTAGGACAGACTTCAAGCCTGTTGCAAATTTAAAGAACATCATGTGAAAACAGTTTATTCCAAACTATTTCTTAGAAAAATATCGTGGAGAAAATATGCTTTGTGCTGCCGAATCAAACTTTTCTCAAAAATTTATTTCTATTGTTTCTTATTTGTGCTAACTTCTTCATTAAAGAATCTTTTAGGTAGTAATGTTTCACAAAACTTTTCCATCAAATTTCTGTTTTATATAATGAAATAAGGCTCCTGTTTTCCCCATATGTTTATACAATTTCCTGTTTGTGCGTCGGGATAGATTAATTTCCCCACACAAAGTACTCCCTAATGTTCATTCGTTATTATTACGACGATTAAAATATTTACTTTAACTTTAGTGTACTTTACCAAGATTTGAAACAATTTCATAATAGATATGAAGTAACCGTACACTATGCGTTTGTTATAAATTAATTTAAAAGTTGTAAAGGATGAAAGATAAGTTGAGTTTGTTTGAACATCCTCAAAAAGCTGTATTACTATTATGTACCTACTTTATGGACCAGAGAATATTAAAATTTCATATTTTAAAATTAGATTTCACCGCAACATAATGGATGATAATAAAAAATTTACTACATGTTAAAAATGTGTTGCAGTAGTAATTTTTGGTTTTAAATGGTTTTTTTATAGCCCTCCGAAACTATCGAATTTTTCAAATTACCTTTTAATGAAAAATGTACTGAGTGATACAAGCATATTTATGTCTATGTAATTTCGAAACTAATCAACCTATTTAAATAAAACTTTTAATATTAAGTTATTTTATTGGTAATAACACACATAAGACTAAAAAGAAATAAAAAGAGAAAAATGACAGAAAATAATTACAAACAATTTATCCAAATCGAAATTTGCAATCATATATAAAAACAAAATCTAATCAAACCATTTTAAACCGCACTTATAAATAAATAAAATTTTTGAATGATTTAAGATCTATATAAAATAAGTCGTCAACATAATATTACTTTTAATTATAGATAGAGATTGATTAATAAAAGCTTGTACTATCACATGAATCGATGAGTAATCAATTCTGCATATATGCTCCGTACACGAAATGAGATTTATTGTGTTCGAGATATTTTAAAAATGCAATAACTACCCCCTCGAATATTCATATCGCCCACTCAACTTCCCACAATAAACCTAAATTATTAATCGCTCAATTGTGAAATAAACGCTTTTGCACATCTGAAACATTCATATGTGACCTGAAATTCCAGCAATATGGGCCTTTAATCCTAATCCATATTTTTTTTAGGAATTACAATCAATCAACTACAAAACATGTGCAATGTAATTTTTAAAATATCGTAATGAACGATATAGCAATTCAATGTAAATATTTTTTTAGAGTAACAATGTATTTTATGAAAACTTGTGATATCTTGTTCGGTCCTGGTTTACTTATCGCATTTAAACAAATGAGGACAGGTGGAGTAAATAAAGGGATTTTACAGAATTGGAAAGTTTTTGCTTACGGTTAGAATTCGCTTAATCTTATTAAATATTTTCGTTTCAATTTCGGGAATGTTTGTGCATGTAATCTATGTCGTTGGTTTCTAAGAGGGATTCTCAGCAAACATATTTTATTCATCAATTCACTTTGTTCTGATAAATTTAAGAAAACTTTTAAAACAATATAAGTAAACAATTTTCTAAGTACAATGACATTTTTAATACTTAATTATTTATGCAGAGTGAATCCATTAATTTTCAGAAGAGTTGACAGTAAGAAAAATGCAAAAAGGCTAAAACAGCTTGCAAATCTCAACAATACGATATAAGAATTTACAGCAAAAAAATTATTTGTTAATATACTTTATTGTAAGAACATTTTACGCCTACTGCATGTTACGAATTTAAAAGAATAGGATAACTCTTACCGAACGAAAAATGTTACTAAAAACGTTTATTATGTTTCTCTTTAATGAACATACGAATGTTGTGATCGGTAAAAATTTAAACAAAATCTTCAGCAGATTATTTATTCCAAATCAATTAAACTTATAAATATTACTTTTAATGTATTTACAAAATATTGCCAAAAGTTGAAACATTCATATAAAACTCAGAATAAGTATGCTAATTTATTTATTTTATAAATGTTTGCTTTTTTCATATAAATTGTAAATGTGATAGGGTTATAATATTTATAAACATCGGCATTGCATTACATGTCTAAAATTAAAATAAATGATCAACAATAGCCGAAGATAAGCATATTATTCATCATGGTGCATATCAATTTATTGCATTTATTTGTATTTGAATAGAACATTTTCTAGCTTAATGTTGTCATTAGATTAAAGATTAATTACTTTAGCCTCGAATGATGAATTGAAAGTAAAATAAAATGGACTTATCAAATAACTGGCTCAGATCGGATTAGACACGTACCATGGGGAAATGTAGAAAATACACTCGAAAGATCAAAAGAAAGAGCAGGCTGGTATCCGTAAAAGACCGCAGCTTCGCACATTTCTGTCCATAAATCCATCACTTTTATTTAATAAAAAACTAATACAACTTTTTCCACATCTAATAAAAAGTAATTTTAATCCAGCACAAACTATAAACAATAATAAAACCAGTTCACAAACACAAAACTAGATAGAAAAATAAAAGGGGTGTTTATCATACGCGCGAAGTTTCTGTTTGCTGAACCGTCCGTGAGCTATTATCTCTTATCGCGATTTCTAGATTAGATAAATCTTTATCTAAAATAGGACTATATTCTTTTTCTAATTTAGTGCAATAGTTATTTTTTGTTTTAATCGATTTGGGGAATGAAAGGGAGAGTTTTAGGATGGATTAAACTGGGGTGGTTTTGGAGAGAGGTCAAATGGGCCGTTCGAAGCCGAAAGGATTTGTCTGACATGAGGGTTACAGACGATTAGGTTGGTTCTTGGAGGATGGGAGGTTGACCTTCTTTCAGACATTTAAAAAGAATTCAATTGATGTGGCTTTTTCATAAATAATTAATTTTGCAAAACATTTACACTTTTATTTATATATGTGCAACTGAGACTACATAAAATAAATAAAAAAATGAGATTTGGATTTTTAAAACTTTAAGTCTATATCAGAATATGTATATCTTTAGCTCTGAAAGGTTGTGATTTCCATTCTGAATCAAAGTAAATTAAATTCAAGACATGTTTCATCCACATGCCCTTTGATTTCAAGAAAAACCATGTTTGTAATGCTTATACAAGTAGCCAATCTTCGTTTTTTTCTAATGAACTTTTCTCATGGGCTTAAAGTACAAAATTTTTGTATGTAAAGCAGTCCTTGTTGCTTTAAACGTGATCGTTGCAAAAGGTTTATCACATTCGCGAAAAATTTGTTGGATTAAACTTTACTATTCACTAAATAGTTTTCTTATCTTTTCCATAAGATCACTGAAATTTCCATACAACTAGTATCCGTGTTTTTAACTGCAGATATATGAAAAACAATCAAAAACTTGTGGATAGCCAAAATTTTCACAATCGGAAGATTTTTACAGCAGACAAATCGTTTTTACATTTTGAAACATAATTAAAATGATTAAAATCTTCATTAATGTCAAGAAACTTATTAAAATAAATATATTCAGTAAAATTCAAAACTTAATCCATTTGACCCTTAAAGAGGCATTCGCGTAGAATTAGTAGCCCTGATCCGATATACCCTACTCGCTTGTTTGTAATTTAAACAAGTTAATCGTGGGCATGCTTTAACAGATATTTTTATTCTAGAGGTTTTATGAAAACGCCCAATCAATAATTCCAATTTTTTTTTATCTGTTTTCGATGCATAAAAAAAATTTAATTAATTTGTCTGGTCAGGCCACCTTTTGATATATAAATTGATACATGTTCATTTTATTTTTTTATACTTTGGAATCATAACATACTCATTATTAAACCCAAACGAGTTTCATAATAGCTTCATTGTGGCACTCGATTTTTTATGTTTCGGTATTGATATTAAATTTATTTCACGTAATTTTCTCTGTCAGATTCAGTCATATTAATGTTGTATCAAATGAGACGGATATTTATTTAATGATAAATCATCGGAGAAATCGTAAAAAAGGTAGAATTCTGCATTAAAATTAATCTTAATTGCAATTTATATGTAAGTGCTTTAGAAAATTCGCGCCAGGTGCACGCGTGCTTTAAAATTTTTCGTGATGCAATTTATTATATAAAATACTATTATATTATTATTTTTTTAATTTTAATGAACTGTATCTTTAAGAAGTTTTGTTCAAGGACATAATAAATATTTTATTCGAAAATAAAAAAAAAATCCGACAACAATGCAAAATTTAAGCAAGTAGAAAATTCAAGCGGTAAGATAGGTTACAAAGAAATGCTCTTTATTGCCTAATAACAATGTTAAATCAATTTGTAGATCGCATTAGTGAATCAAAGAGAATGAAATTTGTGAGATTTTTCACCCTCTAGAAAATCCACATTGTAAGCACCTCCATAAATTAAACGATCAACATTCCTTTCAAACAAACCACGATTTTCCTTTTCATTGCAATTCTTTATAGTTCTAATATCGACAAAAGCAATCCGTTTCTTTTTCGATTTAATAATTGCGCCATTGTGGTTCGATATCTGGCTGCACCTAATACAACACATAAACGCGCATTGAAAATGAAACGTGCGTCGCGACGCCTGTTCAAATCGATCGATATAAAACTTTTTAAAAGAAAAACGCTTTGAAAGAGTCAGGTTTGCACCACCAACCAACCTTCTATTAAATAAAACGCGCGTAAAAGGAAAGTAAAGCTTATTTAATAATACAAAAAAAAATCGTGAACGTGCATTTCCAGTTGTCAATTCGAGAGGGTTGGTGTGAACGAGTGCTCGCCAACCTAAGAAGGTGTATTATGTTTTATGGGCTCTCTTTCAAGCATCGCCATTCCTTTTAGAAATATGTCCCTCCAGACGACTACAAATATACTTTGGCTGTCATCAGGGTGATATGTTGGTTTTGCTATATTTTTTAATGCATTTCGTGCTACGTTTTCACGAAGATACCATTATTTTTCATTTTCTTTGTGTCGTCTACAAATGCTTTTTCCTGGAAATTTTTTTATGATGATTGCAAACTTTATCAATTCACTTCATGAAGAAAATAACTTACATAAAATACATGATACATATTATACGTTGCTGCTTATGAAGTAATAAATATTGAAATTTAATGAAATGAGATGCTTTCAAAATACTTTTTTTATAAAAGAGGATATAGCTGCAAGTAAATTCAGTCGTAAGACAGGATTTTATTTTCAAAATGAAAATAGAGTATGATCGAGTCAAAGTATTTTTCCAATTAATAATTAATTAAAATATTATCTGAATGAGCATCCATATGAAGTTAAAGTTCAGATGAAGCTTTAACAAGATATTCCTAGAAATTTAGAAGCGTCATACTATCTTCTGAATATAATAGTTGTATATTTTTACAATGTGTTAGAAATTATTTAAATAGTATTTGGCCAGACTAGTAGCGCAGTGCGTAGAATCACGGGAAATTGATTGACTTTTAATTCCAATAATTGCCGATAACCAATGCGGCAATAAAAAAAAACAGTATTTTGATTGTTCCAATTTCTGCAATTAAAATCTGTATCGTATGTTGAGGAGTTGTATGCAAACTTTATTTCGTTACTCCGAACACAATAAGTAAAATTGGGTTGAACAAAAGAGCAAAGTAGAAGTAAAATTTTTTATGAGTACGTTTTGATATTTTTATTGTCATACTAGCAGACCCGTCGTCCCTTGCTGCGACTCAGAAAAAGGGAGGATTTTGTTTTATAATATGTATAGATATAGATAGAAGATTGAAAAAAGCTATTTCCCCAATTATGACATATTTTGCAAAATTAACAAAATAGCTAATTATTAAGTGGTCAGATCGCAGAAATTATTTATTTGCAAAAGTTTAATTGTTAATAAAATAATGAAAAAAATCTTACTAAAATCATCTGTTACTTTTTCTAATTTTAAACATTTATATTACAGTTTTAACCCTAGGAAATTTAGATTCAACACTAAATGTCACATTTCCTTCTTAAATAAAAAATAACAATAAAAAAATATGTACCGAATGTGTGTGAAAATTGTGTCAAAAAATGAATTACACATCTTGGGGTGGTAGGTGAATAAGGGCAACAAGCCAAGCCTCTTACCTTAACATGTATCAAAAAAGAGGGGGTCATACATAATATAAAAAGGAATTGCTTTTCAATGAAAATGTAGGCGTGGAAATAAAATAGAAAAAAATAACTTACATTAATCCAAAAACAAAAAGATTAGTAAGTAACAAACAAACTCCGAAATGACTCACCTGAAACAAAACAAAATAATCTTATTAGTATAAGAGTTATGTTTTTGGGGATTTTGTTACAATGAAAAATTGAAAATGTAAGCATGCAAAAGCAGCCAGTAATAAATTATTTAACATTTGTTTAAAATAGAATGTCACGGGGGTTATTTTTACGACCATTAGCACATATGCAATGTAATATATTAGTAGCACGATTAGAAATAAGGGGAAAATACGCGCACACCCCCAACGGCACCGAGATTCTATCGAAAGAAAATTTATATTGCTTTCGTGATAGTATTTTATTTCTAGAATGAAGGAGTGAGAAAAATATAAATAAAAAGCATAAAAAACCTTAATTCACTACATAATACTATGTCTTACAAAAATATTGCAGATTTAGTAATCGAAATAAATAAGGTTGTGAGGATTTTTATTCCCGGGAGAAAATTACTTCTAGGACTATTAACATTTTGCTGTTTATATTTCCAGATTTTTCAATTTTTTCTACTTTCCTTTTTTCATTAGTTTTTGAAATAAATTTGAAAATAGTTTTAGTAGAAAATTCATGAAAACGTTAAAAGTAAAATACAATACAAATTATTTAATAATTAATAAAGAATATAAATCTATGGTATTAAATAATTATTTTGTAAAATAAATGATTTTTATATTCTCAGTGAAACAGATGTGATCTTTGCTTAAAAAAAATCAAGCAATGATTTGGGTTAGAGAGTTTTTCAATTAGATCAAGTTTGTCGGTAGTAAAATTTACCAGGGCGACAGCCGCAGTGGTTTCACAATTCTAAAGATAAGTTTCTATATAATAAAATGTGAAAAACGGACGAATAAATTTTGAAAATTGCTCTTATTCACATATGTTCGGTTCAAGGCTGAATTATACCACCACATTTCAGAGTGGTTCCTTTACACATTTTTTACAAACTGGAGAGAATATAAATCGTAAAAAAATGTAAAAACCTTTTTGTTACAAAAGGTCACATTTTAATCCTTTACATTTTTCATAGTACAAAAGAATTTTACTCTAATTAAAATTGCACTGCCATTAATTAAGAGAGAGATGACCTTCAAAGCACCCTAGCGAATGTAAAACATCCCTTAACCGGTATAATCCTACCCCACTGACATATAAAATCCGTGCGCTACTTGAATTTTCCACCCAAAAGAAAAATCGCATCGCAAATCTCGAATGATCTCCTCATTCCTTGTTCTTTTGATTTATTATTTTTATATCCTCGAATTTAAATTTCTATTTTTTCGCTTGCATTAAAATGTCAGTTTAATAAAACACTTCATATTCACACTTTAATCAGTTCAATGTGTTATTTACGGAGATTAATGCAATTTCTTTTTTCCAAAGAAAAATTCTTAATCGGACAACTGAAAGCTTAAATCTGAAAAAACAACAGTTTGTAATTTTTTTTAATCATTTTTGAATAATTGTATTTTAACTTACAATGATCTAAAACAATAAAAAAACACATAATCGATAGGAAATTTTTCATAGAAAACGATGGCGCCATCCATTTTTTTAAAATTTGGAACCCTGACACCCAAAATTTAAAAATAAACGGTATAGAAGCTGTTGTCTTAATATTTTGTATATTTGTATAAATATTAACAAAAATGATTCTACAAAAATTATATCTCCTTAACATATTTTACTCATTGCATCTCTTTGATTAACTTTTAAATTTGTTTATGAAACTGTCATTAATATTCAATAACTAAGTAATGCATGCAATTAATTGCATTGAATCTATAATTAAATAGTTACTAGATAAATACTACAATTTGAATAATAATAACTGATGGGTTTTAAATTAAATAAGTTTTCTAATAGTTATATGTACATTGAATATCTGCAAGTGATTACATTTTGAAAAGTTTTAATTGGAATCTTGTTCCTCATTTTAATTAATTTCCGGTTTAAATTTATCGTATTTACTTCATATATTCCTAGATAAATGAGAAGCTAGCTTTCAGTTTATTTTAATTGTACATTAATATTAGTACGATTCGAATAAGACAAGAGTTCCATATTCGTTCTTCCGGACAATTAAAATAAAATCATTACATTACGAATGTATAATATCACATTAAACTTACCTGTAATTGAAAATTCAATAAATAACAATTTATATTATCAAAAGGTTAAAACCTGCATTTACATTAAATATTCTACAAACATCAAATAAAACACCAAAATCTAATTTTTGGGGTTTCATGATGATGAAGCATTCCATAAAAATGTATGAAATGAAGGAAATTATAGCGCATTCACTAATTTAATGTGCAAAAATGGGGAAAGACACGAAAGCAAAGATGCAATTATTACGTGGTCGTATGTCCCAACGGACGTCGTCCAGAATGAACGCTGGGGCATCCTCCGGTTGTTCATGGAGGCGACGCTTTGGGGATTCAGCTAGAAGAGCCAAAAAAAAATTGTGAGTACTGGGTGCGAATAGCAATCTAATTTGATAGATGTGAAGAAATTTCTGTGTGCTGTGAATTGAATGAAGTTTTTGTTTCAAGGATTAACAGAACTAGTAAAATTTAATCAAAAATAAATACGAAGTTGTTTAACAGTATATTGAAAAACGAATATTATAATGTACAGTTTTACATTTATGGTCATTGTAACAGGAATCTGTAATTTTTTTTCTACTTTGGTGTCTAAATAAATAAATTTTCAAAGTATTTTGTAATTTTTACCGATATTGTGTAAATTAAGTTGAATTCAGTTTGAAATGTCACAAGTGACATTTGTTCTACCAACCGCGACAAAATTCCTTTTTTTTTTTAATTTTAATATTTATTTAAAACTGGCGAAACGGCCCCAAAGTAGAACTCGTTGATAAGGCTATTATGGAACTCGTTCTTTATAAAACTCGCGGCTGCCGTAGGAATCAATTTCTTTTAAAATAAAGAAATTGTATCGCAAAATAAATCTTTTAAAAATACCAAAAATAACTTGATACTTCATATTAATTTAAAAGTGTACATGTATATTAAAATTACTCCCCAAAAAATATAACAGAGCTTACCGGAAAAATCTCTACTAATGCAGGAGACTACAGAGGGAGTTTTGGTTCCATTTTCTCATCGTAATTCAAACAAATGTCTTACAAAATTCCAGAGCAATACCAAACGATCCATATACCCCATTAATAATAATTATTGCAATTTGTGGCGGCGTTAAATCCCCTTGTGGGGCGTTCAAAATAAATATTTATAAAACACTGATAAATCCCATTTCCACATGGAAAAATGAGTTAATCTAATCATTTGATTTCGTCAGGGTAAATATACGAGAGATACGAAACAAGTCCTTAAATTAAATTTGGACCTGCACGTGTTTGCGTTACGAATTGATCGGCAATTTCACACACTGGAGAATTTTATTTGATTTTTATTTAAAATATACTGAAATTGGGAGGTGACGAAGGAGATGAAAAAGAGAAGACGACTCTGTGAGAGAAATATAATACATTACCAGATAAAGATATATTCAATCATTTGCACTTTTTTTACCCTAATAACAAAAATAGTACCGTGTAAGGATTGAATTAAACACAAGAAATATTAAAAATCTATTTAGTATAAAATTAGTTAAATACAGTAATTTGATGTAGTAAAATCGATGTTTCAATCGTAGTCAGAATTGAACTCGAGACCGAATGCATGGTACGACATCTCTTGGCAATTTATAGTTATGAAGCCTATGAAAGTCTTTAATGTCATTTTTGTCGGAATGCTAAGTGATTGTTAATATTATCTTCCGGTAATTTAATCAGTTTCAGTTGCATGTTCTCTGTAACTCCCAGGAATTATATTAAGTAGATTAAAATTTCATTACAAGGATTCATTTAGATCAACCCTAAAATCTACTCAAATTTTAATCTCCGTCCTCTGAAGAGCTAAATGAAAATTTTTCCATTCTAAAATTATCGTCGATTTTCCCATCTCAAAATCCGTCACGTAACTCTCTTATTGCAACCAATTCATACACATCCCCAGTTTAAACAACCCCAATTTAATTATTAATCCAACCAATTTTTCTTTTTCGGGTAAATCCCACTCACCCACATTTTATTATCGAGAGAAGCGTGCGTTCAATATACTCACAATTTTTTTTTCCTGATCGCTTATTACGGGGATGTGAGCCCGATTTTCCCCTGCAAAAATTGATTTAATATGCGTGTACCTTTTCGCCTGTCACTTCATGAACAAGCGCGCATTTAATAAGTGATACTAAAAGGCTAGTGCATTTTTCTCGGAAAATTGTCTCCTCTTAGAAAAGCCACTTTACTATTATTTAACTTGAACTACAACGCAAAAACGATGTAAGGGTGGGTATCCCCTTAAGTGGAACTTTATATTTCTTCTGGTAGAACGATCATTTAATTGCGGAATAAAAACTTATTTTCGGGTTTCTTTATGGAGGATACAGGATGGTTTTTCCACACATAAATGTGAAAATCATGCTTTGAATATATTTCGGGGGGTTGTGTGGGTGTGTGATCCCAAGTTTCCCCGTACTTTCTTCATTAACATTCAGGAAATCTATGTTTGAATTGCGAGTGGTTTGATTTATGAATTTTTATGGACGTCAAGAATTGTCGTACAAAAGAAAATGGGAAATTTGAATAGTTTTTCATGTAAATCGTACGAACTTCGAGAGCCACTCATTTTGAGACTTCTTTTACGAATTTTTCTTCTTTTTTATAAAAACGCTTGCAGAATATTAAATAGATGAAAGAATAAATTTATAAATAAGCACTGCCAAACTGATTTTGATAAAATATAAAAGCAACAAAATTATATACTTGAATAGATTTGAATACATTTGATCATATTAAAAAGAAACTTTTAACAAATTGTAATGAAGAGCATTCTGTATACATTTAAGCTGAGCTTATACTTATTTATACTTAGATTAATTTATAGATATATGCATAAATTAGGCATATTTATACTCAGTTTTAGTACACTTTTTTGACTTTATTTGGTTTCGCTTTGCAGTTAAT
The DNA here is from genome assembly GCA_027574865.2 of Coproporus ventriculus. NCBI lineage: Eukaryota > Metazoa > Arthropoda > Insecta > Coleoptera > Staphylinidae > Coproporus > Coproporus ventriculus. The sequence continues at coordinate 176,577 of JAODAH020050133.1, read as the reverse complement.
AAAATTGCAGAAAGTGTCGCGCTGATTGAAGTAAAAGATAAACCAATCTATAAATAAGATTTTTACAAAGATGATGCTAATTTTTTTTTATTTTAGATTTTCTTTGTTAGGAGAAGTGGCAAAGTTTTAAATCTCACTCTTTATTGTATTACTTTTAACCTGGAAAATTAATTTCCATAAACTCCCCAGTTACAAAGTTAAACATGGCGTAATTAGAGTGTTGCCTCGATCTACAATTAAAAATTGTTAACTTTCGAAAATTAATGTTCAATTAACTCGAGTTTAAGCATTCCCCTCTTGTTTCCAATAGATTGCTTAACATAAATAAACCCTTTGAGGAAAATGAAAGAGACACGCGTTCTCCCATGCAATCCCAAACGATTTTCCAGATGTATAAAGCGCCTTATATCAGAGCAGCATAATTTCTTGTTTAATTAGACAAACAAAGCGTGAGATTTATGCGGTTGACACCCCTGGAAATTTGCGAGATTAAGTGTGAATATTCAAATAGGGAACGGAGTAATGTTCGAAAATTTGTTGATAAAAAAAAATTGAATTGATGAGCAAAGTTGACGCGCCCCAGATTTTTTTTTTTTTGCTGTGTATCCTTGGAGAACGATAAATGCTATTTGACACGATACTAAATTCGGCACAAGATTCTTTACATTTTATTTTATGTAACGTATCTCGAGGAGTTTTACGTGACCTAGCAAGAAAGAAGGCAAGTCTCAACAGCGAAACCACTCTAGTGAGAGTAGGTCTCGTGTGACGACTCGCTCGGTTAGAGCTCAAGTACACTAAGCACATTTTTTTCTGAAATCCACTTTACTTTCAAGAAAATTTATTCAAAAAGAAGATGAAACTATGTTTTGTCAGAAAAGTTAGTTTAAAATTATTCGAATGGAAATTAAATGTTTACCATCTTTTAAAAATTAACTTTATATTATTATTATTATTTTTTAATATGAAAAATACAATTATAAAGATCTATTATTCAATTTGAATATATAAACATTCTTAAGAGATGTATTTAAAATATATAAGCTAAAGAAAACATTTTGAAGTTGCTTTTTTAGAAGAGAAAAAGATCTTTGGTGAAATTATGGCAAGATAATCCTAATATATTAAGTAACAAATTATGAAATAGTAATTAACTATACAAGTTTCGCTTAATCTTGCAGGAAAGAACGAATGAGCGGAATGGCGGGATGAACGCAAATGTCAGAGGGACTGTCATACTTTCCTTTTGTACCTCATCCATTGATACTCTTTCAATCAACTATTCTTTCCTATGTGGTGGAGAACAATGTTTCAATTTTGTATACCTACTTTGCGCGTTTTATTTTTTAATCACAAAAAAAAGATCATCAACTATTTGCCGAGGTAGAGAAAGAATTTTTTGTCGTTAGAAAAACTTTTTGTAGTCAACTAAAGAAATTTCTCGATTTAGTATGTGGTAACATTAGATCTGTGGTAATCTCATATGCATAATGTGAAAGGGTGGGATATCGTAATGTTGGTTCCTTACGAAAATTGACTAATCAATTTAAAGTGCTCCCTTAATGGAAATGCACAATAGTTAAAAGGGCAAATTACATGTAACATAATAAAAATATTTGCAAACTTTCAAGTAACACGCAAATTTCATTTTAGCTTTAATTATTATAAATCGTTTCCTGTTGATTATTTAAAAAATTTCATTTAAATCCTCTTCTCGGAATATTGCATTTGCAATTGTAAATAATAAATTCAGCCCTTGATGTTATCAGGGTCATAAGCGCTACCGAAAATTCCGTTCCAACATCCTGATGGCCGCAATTGTATCCAGTAAACAACATAAAAATGCAACCCTTCACATTGACCTGAGGGTTCAAACCCACCACCCCATACGTGACTTATTTAACGAGCCCCGGATATGCGGTCCGATCTCCAACGAAACTTTTCATAGTTTTTTCTCGCACTGCGACAAGTCTGATATGCCGCATGCAAGACTGCGGTTCCGGGGGCGGCTGACCCCGCAAGAAAACGGGGTCGGACCCCCAACCACCCGAATATCGTCAAGGTCGCGGTCTTGACAACTAATAAATACACATCCCTGCACAAATTTCAAATTCGATTAATTTTCCGGAAAGGAAATGGAATTTATCATAACGTTCTAAATATTTAACTTCGCCAAGAAATAGCTTACTAGAACAAGAGGTTGCTTTAATTATTATTAATGGGTTTAGAGGGTGGCTGCGAATTGTTTAATTTCGTTGTTGAATTTTGTAAGATATTTGTTTAAGTTAAGCAAGGTAAATAGGACCAAGGCTATCCTTATCTTTGCGTTTATATTCTACAAAAATTTATGTTGGACTTATCCCTGTGTTCGTGAATGTGGACGTTTAATTTTAATATCAAAGGACTAATTTAGATTAATACATCGTAATTTTAGATTATTTATTGCTGGAAAGCTAATTTATATTTAACTTATTGTGTTTTTGATAAACATGTACATATATCGGGTAAAATTAGTTCCATCTAAATTTCAAATATATCATCACCAACATTTAACCTTTAATTAAAATTAAATTATTAAAAAAATCTAATTTACACATCAGCTTAACGAAGAAATAGTTTAAATACTTGAGAAAAAGATCATTGGAAAGATCTTCAAATCATATTGAAACGAAAAGAAATAATATCTCATATTTCAACAAAGAGAGATGAACTAATTCTTTAATGATAATGACATTGCGAGTAGTAGTCTAACACTTGATAAAGCCTCGTACAGAGGCGAAACTAGTCGCGAAATACAAAACTACCGAGTGGTAGAAAACTTATACCTAAATATTTATTTTAGTTTCGTGTTTTAGTTGTTCGCGATTCGTGAATGGCTAGCTCTATGGGATATTCAGTGCAATGAATATTATAATTTTTCTTTTTATAAAATAATAATTCATTAAAAGCTGCAACAAGAATCAGCGGTAAAAAGAAATTTATGTAAAACGCTATAAAAGGATAAAATTGTCCAACAGCAAATATAAAATTTTTACGAATTATTATTATTATTATTATTATTAAAATCTAATATGATTTAATAAAGTACATACAAGCTAAATCTGAAATTACGGTCTTGTTGCTTAAAGATTTCTTAATATCCCTAATCTCTTAAACTTAAAACATCTGCCAACTTGGGAAAATTTAATCATAAACGGAGTCATACATCATCCCCATTTTGTTTATTTTTATAACACAATAACGTGCTGCATGATATGATATTTAACGTCCTATTTCGCCCAAATGGGATGTTAAGAAATAGAACAACCCTTATTGATTCCACTGCTAACCATCCAACAAGTAGCGCTTTAAAATGTAATATGAACGCGCCTATCCCGCAATAATTAATTAAATTTAAAAAAGAAAATTATTTGTGTGGGGATTTACATTACAGACCATCCCTTAATTACGCTGTATGTTTTTGCTTGTACATTTGAGGATCGATTAGGGGTAGACCAAAAAGTATCATAAAATTAATTTCGTTTAAATAATAATTTATCGCTGAAGGGATACTTCATCCCTGAAAATAATTAATTCGAAATTGAGTCATGGGGATAATCCGCACCTTACGATAATTAATTGCACCTAGAGCTCTTTAATTACATTTTTAACTAAATTTCTTTAATTAGTTTTCCCTGTGACGATAATTTTTAATTAGATGCCTGGGCTGGACGTATTGTTCCATTCTTTAGTTATAGATCAATACTGGGGATAGGTAAAAAGCAATATGAAGAGGCGCGTTTGGAAGAAAGCCAAGATTTAATCACATAAAGGTTTAATGTTGGGGAGAAGTTTCCTTTTAAGAAAAAGTGATGGGAATTTTGTTTGGAAGTGATAATTGAGAGGACTATTTCATCTTACATATTTAATAATGAGAAGTGCTTGTGCCCAAAAGTTTCTAAACTTACTTAGAAAACTTTTTGGGAAAGTGCGAAATAAGATGGATTCGTGATTTCATTAGTCAAATTCATCTGGAATGAAGGACAATTTAATTTGTACCTACTTAAAAAGGAATGAAAACACTGTAGCATTTTAATATTTAATCTGTACAATTTATTAAAGTTTGTAAATAAGAGTTTTTAATATTTTGAATTGTACGCATAGCGATCCAATCATATTTCATTCTTATCATATGTAAAAGCGAAAATTGACGTAACAAAGTTTTTGATCCAATATTGAATTTAAAAAAATTTATAATATTGACTAATCTATTAATTATTTATGGGCGTATAGAATAATTTGAGCAACCAATTTCTCTACAGAGATTTAACAAAACCCGAAATGCAAAAATCAATTTTTGTCAAATCTAGTGAATGAGCAGTCCAAGAAATAGATCCTCTTCTTCTAATCCGTCGGTGTGGAAATTGCTCATTCAATTCATTTCGACAATTTATTCCGAAATGTGTGTTTGAACCATTAAGTTGGATAATCATATTTCTTTGAAGGTCCAAAGAAACATCTTCGAGCATTCCTGACATGATATTTATTTCTAATTATTGTTTTGATCAATAATTACTTACATTGACTTTACTTACTTTTTTTATCTCAAAAATGAACCCTTGCAAACACACGTTTATCATGAAAAAATGCATAATTCGAAAATCTTTATCATCTCTGAAAATTAAGAACAATTAATCATTTATATACACTTCGTAAGTAGGACCCCAAGTAAGTCAACCTATTGATAGTTTATGTTTCTAATGTATTTTATTAAGACTAGGTATTCCAAGAAGTTGCTCATCAAATTTCTTTTTCATTTATGTTAGACATGGTGCAACTACATTATATACCAAAAGTTTACCTTATTGATATAATTTAAAAATGCTATAGCTCTTTAAAAATTTGATATGATACAATAAGTTAATTATTGATAAATTTTTCGGTCAACATATTTCATATAAAATCTACTATAAATACATATATAAGAAGAAATTTTTGAAGACGCCATAAGTCCCATTTTTATCTCCTTTTGGTTCTGTTGAAAGTGACAATAAATCCTACCCTTCAGAAAAGGTGAAGTTCCAAAATAAATGGTAGGCAGTTAATCACAAATTGATCTCGAGACAGAAGAAAATGAATAGGTCGCGATAAAAATATGAATGCTAACGTAATTACAAGCTGTCTTACTCAATTTTATTCCATTTGCATATAAATAAAAAGGACATAAATTTGTTGTTTTTTGTGTTGAAATAATTATAGGAATGTTAGGAGCTGTAAGTCATTAATTTTAGGTTACTGAAAAAGGAAGGAGCAGTTTGTGTCTTTTGAAATAACATAAACTTTATGAGTGATGAGAAATACTATGTGGTAATTTTACCTGTGGCGTAACCAGGTTCGGAACTTGAGTCATCATCAGAGAAACTTAGTTGGGTTTGGTGGTATTCCACGTATGTAGAATGGTGGTGATGTTGATGGATGTGATGGGGTACTGCATAATCTACACTGCTAACAGCAGTGTGTCTGCTACCAGCTCTGGTAAGAGTATTCCCAGCAGATAATGTACCAGATCTGGACCCATGAGCCGCACATATGATTCCTGCTAAGGAACCCTGAGGGCCACCAATACTCAGATCTAGTGATGGGCGCCTAGATAAACTGGGTTCAACATCAAATTCTGAACTACTTTGTTCACTAAGTTGCATGTGGGTGTTGTTTGTGTTGTTATTAGTGTTATTATAGCTTTGGCTAACAGCAGGCCGGTCTTCAGTTACCGGTACGCTTTGCGGTGTAGTGCCATTCTGGTTCCTTCGGGGACTTCGGCCCCGATCACTCACCGTCGTCGCACTCCAGTATCCCCAAGCCATTCTCTCGCAAAATTACCCCCTTCGAATCGTTAAAAAAGAAAACCCGTACGAATCGCGCTCACGTTCGATAAACAAATCACGCGAATCCTCAATCTGACATGGTTCCTCGAATAAAATGATTGTCCCGCGCAATTTATCACCCCCCGGTAAGAAATTGCGCCCCTTCTATTAACTAAAATGCGGGTTTAAGGATGAAGGGGCGCACTTGTCTCGGGATACTGTACTGGGGAATGAATGAAAAGCGGGCCCAGTGCTCGGTTGCCAATTGCGGGGGCGGTGAGGGCGCCTCGTGTACGTTGCGCGGCGTCGCGACGCGCCGTACGTACGGGACTATGGACAGCTGGCAACGGCGGTGCCGGAGGCCGACATGGTGAGAAATCGATATGCCCACCCGCGAGGCGACTCCACGATTTGGGTAAACCCAGATTCCACATTCAAACAAACAAATCAAACACCATCACCAAAATTTCCACTCCCTTATACCTACATTGAAAAAACGGTTCACGAATCAATTTGTCAAAGCCATTTAGCTAATGAATAGGACGACCGACCAATTCATTATACATATTTCTCTTTCGTGATGTATGAAATGAATCAAAGAATATTTCATTTATTCAAAAATTTTGTATAAATGTAATCGAAGTGAAAATATGAGTTGAAAATTAATTATGTTTACATGTGTAGTATTCCCTCAATAATTTTTGAAGCTATTATAAATTTCAATTTTAGTATAGAAAATTTAAGACTCTCATTGCGGCAAAAATATTTTCAACATATTTGCACTGCCTCACAAGAAATTTAACTGAAAAGTCGAAAACAACACAACAGCAAAAAAAAACTTAAAAAAACAAAAATAAAAATAAATATTTTTAAATTTTCCAAGATATAAAGCGATGATTATTATGAAGTCACACAAGAATATCAATATTATTCTATTGGGCAAACAAACTTTTTCAAAAATTACCAAATCAATATATTTAAAAAATAAAAAATATGCACAAAATCAATGACATGAAACTCCAAGATAAATAGATGCGTTTAGCAAACGTCAACGGCTGAGATGTGTGTCAGAAGATTCGCCAAACGAGCGCTCTCAGCACTTGACCAATTTGGGCGCAAAAATGCCCTTATTTGATCAGCACTAACTCGAAGTTAGTTACTTTAGATCAGTGGGAGCCGCTTAAATATACATATAAAGATTTAAATTGAGCTTCAGTTAGTGCATTTCTTACGAAATCTTGAAACTTTATCGTAGTTTGTATCAATTTCGATTCCAAATTTTAACCGACGATGCTATTGATTAGAAGTAACTGAAGTTAACGCATCCAGTGTTTCAAAAAATATATTGTTGTGCAACAAATTGATGAAAGCGGCTATATTTTTTTTTCAAGGATATATGAAATCACACATTTATCTGAGGGAATGTGTCAAAATCGTTTTATCTCTTTATTGGCATAAGTCACAACAAGAACCATATCCACGAGATATAAAGCAATATATTTTTGTGATGTATCGAAAACATCGGAAAAGTTTTGTTTTTTGTCGCAGAAAATTTAATAGTTCTGATTATTTAAATTAAAAATTGTATAATTTTTAAATTGTTTTAAGGATAATGCGATTTTTATGTTGCAGATTTGATCTAAAATAATGAATTTTAATTTGATGTTGCACTGCCCCTCCACCACCATGACACTTCCTAACTTTTAATTGAATGCAAACAGTTTGCAGCAGTTATAAAGTTAGATTTTACCTTTCATACAGACAAGTTAGCACATTTCAACTGGAAATGCCCAAAAAGTTTTTAAAATGCAAAGCAAAATAATTATATAAATAACGGAATGTGCATATATATATATATATATATATATATATATATATAATTATATACAAACATAAATAAACTCTTGGTTGGCCACTTCTTTATAAATGATAAATGCATATTTGTATCTTATATAAAACTTTAATGCTAAATAATGGCGTTATTGACAGGTTGTTCTATAAATGTTTGAAAAATTGGTTGTAATAATACTGTATTGACATAATTCAGTATTTAATGTGATTTATGGAGTCCACCAAAGCAACGTCAATTGCTACAAAATTTATTAGATTACCTATATGAAGTCATAGAATTTTTTAATGTGCATATATTATATACCATTGTCCCTACAATATATATTGTATATATATATATATATATATATATATATATATATCTTAATTAAATATACAAATAAACAAAATATCAATTAGTTTAGTAAAAGAAATTTTAACAAAAATGTTGTATAAATATTTCCAACTTTGGAGTTCTTGTTTTTAACATTAATTGCCGTTTCCTGTGGCAATACAACATTCAATTTCAAATATTCAAAGCAATTTTATACCAAAGTTGCTGTTGCGTTGATAAAATTTTTGCAATAATTGGTCAAAAAGAGTTTTATGTATAGAAAACAATTACATATGAGATATGTATTTGGTGGTACATAGAACAAGTTGTCCTATGAACTATCAACTACATACATCATACTGTTTGATTATATATTAATATTGATGCTAATATTAATCTGTTAAACAAATTACATTACATTTGCAGAAAAGGCTTATGATGTGTTAGAAAAAGATAAATTAGGAGAAACTTGAGATGAATATGGTGTATGCAATCAGTGATGTGTCAAGAAAACTAGACCTGTGTGTGAATTGATTGAAGTCATAGCAAAATTTTTGAAATTATTGAAGATGTGAAAAAAAATTGTGAGGGTTTTATCTTTGTTTTTCAAAGATTTTTAGAAAAATGTATTATAAAAGCTTTTACAAACAGAAATAACTGGTGATAACTATGAGTCTCTTTTGTAGTATTCTCATGATGTTCTAGTTATTGCCAAAACCCCAGTAAACTTCAGGAAATGATAACCATAATGCATGAATTAGCATGAAATTAAAAATAAATATGAAGAAATAATACCAATAATAATATTAAGTTTAATAAAACTATATATCGTAATACAGTGAATAGTAATCTTAAGAGATTTTTAAAGAATCAGGTAAAAATTACTTAGAATAATACTAAATGTGTTTATATATTGTTTATATATTTGATAATGTGCTAAGCTCTGGTAAAAATCATATAATTATTATAATGGAGGTCATCGATATTTACATTTGAAGTGATAATATAAAGTTGAGTAACCCGTGGTTTTCTTAATGCAAAATAAAGCAAAAGATTACACCAAAAATGATTCAAAACCACAGTGATTTATCTATTTAAAACACATCGTTCAAGATAAAATGAGATCGAAAAATAGTTTTTTATCCCAAACTTGAAAAAAGTATCAAAGAGACAAACTTAACTAAGCTGTGATATTTTTTGTATTCATTTAATTTCTTTCTGTATATATACATATATTTTCCCTTTTCATTGCCGATAATAAATACAGAGTCAATTCATATAAAAAACAAAACCAAAGTTTCAAGTTTATGTAGAAGGAAGAGAGATAGATTTGTGGGTTCAATATGCCCAACTTTAAAAAATTATTTTTTGCTTGCAAAAATGGCAATTTTAACGTTAAATTATATTCCAGCACATGTAATTGACCAGAAATTTTCCCTAGAATCTAAAAATTAAGTCTGTTTTAGACCACACCCTTTATATAAATGACAAATAAGTTAACCAGTTTTGTTAATCCCGGAATATCTGCCGAGCCACCATTTTTAAAATGGCCCAAAGTGCTCAGATTGGTGTATTTTAATTTAAATAGCAAGAAAATTGACAAACTGTTTCGTAGTCAAGCGTTTTAAGCATCTAAGATTCGTAAAAACGATAAAAATAGGGGTAAACATGCTTCTTTTAAACATAAATTGCCAAAATTTCTAATTTCATCAGCCAATAATGGTTCCCAGCTCAAAATTGAATTATATGAGAAATTTTCAAAAAAATTATATATTTGCTCCATAACATATAAGATTTTTTTATTTGTGTGCGCACTAGACTGTCCATTATTTCCCAATTTGACTTTTACAAGTTTGGGAGTGTTGTAATGTGTTCAATATATAAGAAAAATGTGATATCCACTGTGCAAATTTTTTTAAAGCCAAATTTCAGGTGCCACAGTGTACTTACGTTTTCCATGTAATTTAAATGTGAAAATTGCAGAAAAAGCTAAATCTTTTTTTTTTAATTTTAAATACCAAAAAGTTTTTTGATTTTGTGAATTATGCACAGTGTATGGCCTAAAATGGACTCCATTCCTACGGCAAATTTTAGATCAATCACATATCACATATATATATATATAGATTATTTTTTTATGTTAATTATTCTAATTTTGCAAGTGACACAGGATTTCTTAAAGTCAAGCTAAAACATGACAGAAAAATTAAAAAATTAAGAGAAAATATATCGAAAGGTGTAATCATAATTCGATGAATGTATGTCTAATACATTGTAGCGATGAAAATGTACCTTTCGCCTCGCAATGGATGGAAGTGAAATGTAACGATGGTGGATTGTATATGTTAGAAAGAGATTGAATAGAATTTTTGAAATTTCTTTGGTTTTCATTAATAAATAATTTTAAACAATTTTTGGATGATAATGAGTGGAAGTGAGATGTAACGATGATGGATTGTACATGTTAGAAAGAGAATGATAAAAAAATTTTTTGAAATTTCTCCGGCTTTCATTAATAGTTTTATACAACTTTCTGATTATAATGAATGGAATAAAGATGGAACGATTGGCGGTTTAATTCGCTGGAAAGAGATGGAACGACTAAAAATTGGAGATTTCAATATTTTGTTTATAATTTTTGGGTCAGAAATAGTAGAAATGAGATATGTTAGCTACTAACGTTTTATTTCATTTTTATTGGATGACATAATACGACAACAAGTTTCATAATTGACCAATTCCATGTACGATTTGATTCAAATATTTCAATTTCATTATTTATTTGACAAAATAGAAATTAATGGCGCAACAGCTAACAAAATGCTACAAAGGAATTACCCTAATTATTTTTCGATGTACTTTCCAAATCTCCAATCAGAATTCAAACTTAACTCAAGATAACAGAGTCCACAGACGCACATACACACACACACACAGATATTTAAATTTCATATACGAACTTTTCAAGTTTGTGATAATGTACCTGCACGTATAAATTACTAAAAAATTTATTCTGAAACAACGAAAAGAAATATATCATGCTGCTAGCTTAAGGGAAATTTCTGCAATTTTTTTGTACTAAACTGTTTTAGTATTATTTATTCGCTGTTGGTTTTAGTAGTATTAATGAAGTCACAACCACAATTTATAAACCTGCAGTTGCTCTTACAAACTTACAAATTCAATTGTACTGTTCAAGATACAACAAGACATTAAAATTACAACTTACCATGTATTGTCAGCTCAGAATCCCGATTGATCTCATATAATCGAATTGCTTCATTCAACTCCAACTGCGTAGAAATTGTACAAGGATCCCCTTCTTCATCAACCCACTTCATCGTAAAAACTTGTTCCTGACTGAACCGACATATCGCCCTCATTTCCTGACATAATTCTTCCAAAGAGATTTCTTGATTAATATATGTAATCAGAATTTCCCCATTGTATGCAATCTTTGCTTTTATTTCATGAGGATTGTTATCATTAGCTAATTGCGTCGGCATCTTTTCACACCAATTTTATTGCTTAAATCACTGAAACAAAAATAATGAGAGATAATTATAAAGAAGCTCAAGGTTAGAAGGATAATCATATAAATTGTTAGATAATAAGAACAACAAACTAAATTCAAAATCCTCAAAACTCTCTACAACCTGTTGCTTCACATACAAAAACAAACCTAACAGATAACATAACTTCTTTGATAAATATTTTCTTAGAAATGAATTCACAATGTAATATTCAAATTTTCACCACTAAAAAAAGACATGTAATTAACATTCGTTAAGATTTTAAAAACGTTCACTTCCCAATTAATTAATTTTTATCTTCAACATTCGCTTTAAATTGAAAGGACTTCAGAACTTAACCCAAATAAAAGAAAACATGAATTTTAACCTGGAAACATTAAATGTACCGATCAACTTAACCCCAATAAGGAACATCACATTTAACGCAATGAAACTTAAAATATTTACGAAGACCTACCATTCAAATGAAGTGCTTTAAGAAAGTAATGAAAAATGTATGTTTACCTATTAAAGACGAGCAATGTTAATCCTTATATTTTAAATCCAATAAGTTTTTAGGTCATGCATACTACTTAATGATTAGAATCTTGCTAATTGCAAGTTATTGCTATGTTTATTAGTCACCTACTTAAGTCCATTCACACCTGAGTTACCTGTACTTTTTACATGATTTAAAAATTAATGAAATTAAAGGTACTTACAGTGTAACTTTATTATAAATTACTTCGAATATTAATATTTACATTTATAAACACAAAAATTGGATGAAAAACTTGAAAATAAATTGACAACAGTAAATAGTGCTTTTTGTCACAAGTGATTGGTATTGCAAGGTGGTTGTTAAAAACTTTATGTACAATTATAAACTTTTTAAAAGCACACAATATTTTTATATTTTTAAAATATTGTCTTTCAAAACAGGAATCATTAAATAATATAATTAAATAAATATTTTAAAATGCTTTAGTAAAATTTGCTATGGTGGCACACCTGTTGATTCTTGCATATTGGGTTGCCTACTTTAAGAGTTTTATCCAATTTTAAAATTTAAAAAAATATTTATTATAATTAAAATACAAAACGCATAGGTATATGAGACAAAAAGAATTGACCAATTTTATCCAATATGAATGAAGCGCAAAGTTAAGGTGACCAGATTTTCAGAACGGAAAAGTAGTAGACACTTCAGAAAAGAATTTTAGTTTTCGTTGAAACGATAACCTCGTAAAATAATGAAGTCCCCGTAAAGTTGTTACCAAAGATTTTAAAGATCTTATTGAAAAAGTATTTAAATAAACTTCAATTGGGGGCCTCCTTGCAGTCGGTGCCCCAGAACATTGAATCGGCTGCACCTGCGGTAGTTACGCCACTGAGTAGAGCTCTTTCTAGGTTTGTGCAGTTAAGAAAAATAATTCTGCCAACACTACCACCCTTGGTACAATCCGTTGTGCAGTTCAGGATTTTTAAATTTAAATGTTACCAGAGACAGTATTGCCCACTTCAGAAATAACTGCTCTAATATATTAGAACTTATAACTGATAAATAAACATTTTCTTGAAAATTCTTTTTTATATAAATCATAACAGGATCATAGATGGTTCAAATCACATAAATTTTAGTTTGGTTTATAAAGATCAATAGAAATTATTGATAAACAAATATAAATAAAATTTTATATTAACAAAGCATATTTTATTTGTGTATTAATAAAAAAATATATCACAATTTAAAAACAATTATATAAAAAATTATGCACCAATATTATTTCAACGTTCACGTGCTAAAATGATTTTAGCAGATGATTTCACTGTTAAAATAAAAGGTCCTTCCTGATTTGGTAAATATGTGGACGGTATTATATGCAATACACCTGGTGGTATTTTATCTAATTCTAACACTACAAATCCACTCCTGAAATAAATAGAAAACAGCAAATTAAGAACTGAAGACAGGTCAAAGTTTTTTTAAATATTTAAATACAATAATTTGTACTGAGTTAGTACAATTGATGTAGCTAAAGAAAAAATTCTTGCTGTTTTAGAAAATTGATGTTGATTTAAAAATTAATACAAAAAACACATACATATCTACGGAACCATTTACGGTAAACTAGATTTTAATAGTTGGCAAAAATCAAACGTAAATTTTTTGATTTGTTTTTTTTTATACAGAACAATTGGAAGTAAAGAATGATAAAAATAGATTAGTGCCAAAATAAATTTGCAATAGAGTGTCTTTTCTGAACTCCATTGAAAATATGGAAAAATACTACAAATACATATATTACAATATGAAATATCTTAACTGTACATGCAAGTGCAAGTAGTCATACAAAGAATAAATCTACTGATATGCTAATGTGTTTACCTGAATGGTCCTGAAGAAACTGTTTTAAATGGAGCTGTTACAGTTTCATCAGCTACACTAACAATTTTAACATCAAAACCAACTTGATATTGCTTCGGACCCTTTAAATCAATCAATAAAATATTTTCTTGATAAGCAGAATCTAGTTCAAGCCTAAAACGTGGATTATTTTTACAAGTGGGATGATTTCCACAACCACCTGCTGTTAATCCTTTCCATTCACCTAGCACCTAAAATATGAAAAAATAAAAGGAAGGATAACAAATTTTTAATCTGCATATTATGTCAATGTTTTAAAGTACGATTATCAAGAAAACGATTCTCAATATTTTTTAAACTAACCTCATTACAGTATTGTAACATTTAAATACTCGTCAAATGAAATAATAAGCTGTTACATTTCAATACTGAAATAAGTATAGTGGCAAATGGGTAAAGATTAGTTTACTGAAATGTAAAAAATATGAAAGCAATGTATATACCTCCTCTTTATGGTGATATGGTTCATTAATCTTATTCAAAGTAAAAGGGCAGGTAGCATAAGCTCGCAAAGTGTAATATATCGTTGCAGTTTTTTCATATTGTGATATAACTAAAGTATATCTTTTGCTAGTTCCAGGACCAATTATTAATTTTGCGAGATAGTGAGGACTGTTTATTCGAACTCCATCAATATAAGGCGGTGGATCCACTAAAAAAATATTATTACAAAAATTTTGTTTTTTTCCACATCGTTTACTAGAAAGAAACAAATTTTTTCTTTTAATTTGTAAAGCTGTAGCACATCTATATTTTGACAGATATTCAATTTAATTTTCTCCTTAATTACTACTGAAGTAAAATATAATGTACAATATGAAGTAAATGACTAATAGCCTTACAATTTTCAAGCAAGTTGGTAAAGCTATTTGTTTTGAAATGGAAATCGTTTACAATGTACTAATGCATGCACCATTCAGATATTTTATATAAACGTAAGATTCATACTTGGGTAATAAACTCGTTTTCCATCATTTTTATAAACTAAAACTGTGATGTATTCACGATTTTCTTTAAAATCTTCTATATCCATGATATGTCGGGTCAGTAAAATCCATACGGCTCCAGTTTCACCATTCACATCTAAACAAAATTGTGGGTTTGTACTAATATTATAAACATCCTTTACAGGACCACTACCAGCATGCCATTTCCTAAAACCATTAACATCTTATAAAATTTATAAAAACAATAGCAAATACATATTCAATGATATTAAATATTTTCTAAATACTTTTATTTTTCTTCAAAAAATCATTTTGAATTTTTATTATCGTATAACTACAATAATTAATTACATACAAGTTGCCGTCATGTATAAAAATAATATAACTTATGTTTTAACTGTGGTGTATGAATATAGTAACAATGATAATACTCTTTACCAACAAATTGAGACTCAAGATTCAACTCGTTTCAAAGCGCTACTGAGGATGGAAGCTTAGCTTCTGAAATACATATTTAACAAAAATTTAATTTTTTGAATTGTTGATAAAGAGTGTTATCATTGTTAGTTTATAAAAATAATGTTGAATTTTCAGCATAATCTACAGAATAGATATGTAAGCTATTGAAATTAGCTGAAGGATTTGGCACACTAGGACAGGACAGTAACATCCTGCAGGTCGTTGGTTCCAGTTCCTTTCCTATGCTAGTACGCACACTGGCAAAGTAAAATGATATCCTATCAAACTTCCCATCAGTGGTGCCAAGTTTTATTATTAATAATGTCAATATCAATTATTATCAATAATTGATCATCAATACACAGGCCGAGAAAAAAATGTTTGAATTTTTAAGACTTGATAATTCTTGTTTTTTTTAAGTTCATACATAACTCAAGTAGATTGCCTATACCACAGTTGGATGATAAAATCATGAAGTACAAATTTTTTTACTTTGCTTGTTAAGATTATTCATGAATGTGTTAGTAATGTTTTTCTCTTTTACTGTTCTTATGGAATTAAAAATATGAAATAGATAAGAAAGTACAGAAAACTCTTATTACAACAATCAAAAAACTTACACAGACATTGTAATATTAGTTTTTCGATGTACTAGTATGCAGCAAATTACTTACTGATGAATACAATTTGTAAATTTGAAGAGTTCTGGATTCCAATTCATATAAAAAACATCAAAAAAGGCGCAGATACTATCATAATCTATCCAAAACACTCCGTTATCAAATTGTGCTGCACTGTGAGGATCATAATTTAAAATTTGTTGCAATTCAGGTGTCCAGTGCCTTACATCGAGTTTTGAATAATTCCCTCTCCATCTAACATGCGACCAAGGATTTTTTAATTGTAATAATCTCACCCCATCAATAGTCCTCACATCCATAACAGCATAAGCATGAGTAGCCACAAGTCCTGTACGATCACATTCCGCATCTGACATTTCACCAGTCGCACAAGTTACTAATACATCCCCTTTAGCAAGTCTAGTCTCCAATTTCGTAAAGAGAGCATCTCGGTTAAAATCGGCATCTTTCGAACGAATTGCAACACGTTCTGGAATCCATCCTGTCAGAACATGAAGATCAATATTCTACAAAATAAATAGGAGTATATTAATGTTTTTTCAAAAGTATTTGAAATTCCTTACGCTATTACTTCCGGGAAAATCATACCCTCCCATAACTTTCATATAAGCTTTTTCTAGTAAAGATATCCAAAATTCACATTTATTGCTGGAATATGAACATAATAACTGTCCATATTTATTAATTGGAAGATAATCATCAATTATTACTTTTCGAGCAACACCATTTAGGTGCAATTTTATCATATATTTACCAAACGGGTTATATAACGGTTTCTTATTTGGATTTCTTGGATATATAATTGGAGTTATTAATTTCTTTCCAAAGCGTTTTTCGTATGAGGCACTTACAGCAAGAGAAGCAACAAAAGAACAATCTGATACAATTGTTTGTTTGATGCTGTAGAAATCTGGGTTGTTTCCAAGTACGATGCACGGTTCTTGACATATTTCATCTGGTCTTACCTAAAATCAAAAGAAATCAATGTTGTAAATTTTGACAACAAAAATATTGAAAAATACGAATCTTACCCATTTATAAAAATCTCGTTTTTGTTTCGGAGATAAAGCTAAATAGCCATCTTTATCCGTAAAAGGAAATGCATATTGAAATTTTTCCTTTAAATCGATGGACATAAATGGAACATAATCGATATGATTGATTTTTGAAGAATGAAACAAGACCTGTTTTTCTTCTTCTGTATATCCTTGAGAACTACTAGTAACTAACAATTGCACGCTACTTCCTCTATATAATTTTGGTGCATTTTTATGAGAAATCTGTGGAACTTCACTTGGAGATGAATCTGTCCCACTACTTCCACCTTCATAACTAATCCCTTTTAATTCTTCTGCACGTTCCAGTGCCCTTATCGTCAAATCTTTTACTTCATTCATCAATTCAGGATACTTAGTAACAAATTCAATTGCATTTGTGTATAATTCCACGGCAGTATCCTTTAAACCTGCAGCATCAGCATCCAGAGCTTGTTGCATTAAAAATTTATATTGTTTCAACTTTTGTCGTTGGATATCTTCATGAAAATTTTCCGACTTACTATTTTGCAATTCACGCAGTGCATCACTTCTAGCTTTATATTCTGAAGATTTATTCATAAGAGATTGCGCTTTATGAGAATCAGAAACATCAGCAGCTCTTTTTAGTAAACGAGAAGAAACTGCATAAAAATATGCTGCAGGTTCATAATTACCATCCCGATCAAATTGAACAGCACGCTTAGCAGCTTCAATAGCATCTTCAAGAAATTGGGCTGGGGAACTCATTTTATTTAATTTACTTTGACAACATAACCTACACTTAAATACAGGAATGTCTGGCAGTTTTAAACACAAAAATTAATTCATATTATGTTATTGAAAAAGGTTTTTGGGATTTAAAGGTGTAAAGGCACACCCCCTAAGGCAACACATTGTTTGTCACAACTTTTGACACTTAGGGGTTATAACAATTCAATGGATGGTCATTGAATAAAGAATTGGATAGTTACCAACCAGTGTTGCCAGAATGATAAGAACTTTAGACCCAACATTTAAAAAGCGGTAAATTTGAAAATTAAATGGTAGATTTGTTGTGAACATCGTAATACATTTTTTGTGCTTCGTAGTTTGATTCACGTTATTTTGTATGTATCTAGAGGAAATCAACAATAATAAAAAATAAAACAGTAAGTAATAATAAATAAATATAGAAATACAAAGCAATATATCAATATCTAATAATTTTTTTTTAGAAATTTCTTTGAACCTGCAAGTTTTGCAACTATTTTCTGCTATTATTTATTTGCTTTCAATAATTATATAAAATTAATCTAATAAATTTTTTCAAAATTATATTTTTAACATTTTTATGCTGCTTTTTTCTTATGAAGGTTTTTAGACAAAAGGGTTTTTGAAAATTTATAGATTTATTAAAAATGAATTTTGATTTTTTTATATAAATATGTCAATCACCTTTGCCTTGAAAATTCTTTTCTAATAGTGAATAAATCGTCGAGTTCATTGCTTGTCGGGCAAAAGATTTTTTTTTTTCACGTAGTGCAATCTTTTATAGGTTTTTCAATTTTTTTTGTAACATATCCCAAGACGTGAAAAAAGCTTGGCTTTCAATTGCCAGAAGGTGTTTATTTTCAAATCCATCCAAAGATAATTGACTCGCTGATTTATTATCTGGGAGATCATTTTTCTAAAACAAATAAATAAATACAAAATTGTTATTAAATAAAGAACAATTTTCTTACCTCTGACAAAGACTCGTTTAACTAAACACGTATTTCATTTTGGTTTGCTTCGTAATTAAAGGCCTTGATTGTCCAGTGGCAATTAGACATTTAAAAATGGTGCAAACGCGTTGCAAGTTAACAAACCTTTAACCTTTTTGAAACTTTCCAGCACAAAAAAATCCAGTGGCTTTAAGTTAAACCGATTAATTTGTATGGACCAGTACCCAGTAAATCTTAGATGTTGGAATATATTTTTAAAATTCAATATTGTTTTTACATATATTTTCCAATTTGTATCAACAAATAACATAGTCCGAAGCAGACCTATTACAAACTTCATGATGTGGCAAGTCGCCTGTTACAGACTTCCTTAACAATTTTGTGTCACTGTAGGAAGCGTTGAAACCAAACATACACCTAATATGAAGCGCGGGAACATTCTCGAATAGAAGAGAAATTTCTAGGTGAGAAATTTCAAGACTGATAAAATTCAATAGCTAACAAATGTAACTATCGACATGTCGTCAAATATAATGAAAACATGTTTATTTTGCCGTTTTTCAGCTCCTGACTTTAATCATGGCTTCGCCAAAATCAGGTTTACTGTAAATTTACTACTTGACTAGATTTTGTATAGATGAAAGCGCAAATAAATATGATAGAAATTTGTAGGCACTTCGACTCTGCTACATCAGGGCAAAATGGAATGTTTCTTCTTCATTAATAAATCTTTAATAAAAGTTTTGTTGATTCAATCTTTAAGCATGTTGTACGTTTATTCTTTATTCAATGGTTGTACATGTTCGCTTTTTTCTATTTTAGTTCAGTGGTATAAATTGAAACGTGTTAGTTTGGTTGCCTATAATAAGAACATTTTAAATTCAATTATATGAAAGTGCTTAAATACATACAGAATTTAAACATATACAACAAAACGTTCCATATATTATTTTGAAGTGTTCTGTTATGCATTCTGGTTTCGTGTGTCTATTCGATGATATTTCAAGATGGAATATAATTTGATAAATCGCGAATCCAAAATGGAATTAATTATGTAAAGCAATTAAATCCCTTCACCGGCAATAATTATTGTGTCGCGGACAATAAATAAACAGCAAATTGTGTGCACTTAAGCCGTGCTGAATTCAATTAAAGAGCTTGTATGGAAACCACTACTTCTACTCCCATTAAAAAATAAAAACAAAACAAACTTCATTTAATTTCTTTATATATCTGAAAATCCACTCCATTTTCCATATATCAATCTGTAAATACAAAACATATTTTCTCGCTATAGATAATTCATTATTTTGGATTAAAATGAAACAATTCTATTTTTGTGGGTACTTCGTTTATTATCTATTTTATGATAGATTATAAATGTTAACTCGATTCAGAATAATACTTAATATTATAATAACGGCAAAATTGAGAGAGTAGAGAGTATCTGTAAGTGAACGGTCATTTTTAATCTAATTGCTCATTTTTGAAGTGAATAAAGAATTTTGAAACTTGATTTAGGTGCTCTAACCGCATATGGAAATTATATTCTACATGTGCTTTGTATAGAATCAGGAACTGATGGGAAGTGAAATATGGCTTTGCTGTAAATAGAAAATGTATTATTTTTAAATATGTGTATAACAATCAACATCACCATGACTTATTACTAATGTTTGTTGTGAAAGTTTTCTAGACCAAGACGACGGATAATCACGTGTTAGGCCAGAGAAATCAGTTTTCTGCTACATTAAACAGAAAATGTTTTATCCTACACAAACAAGAGCTTCAGAAAAAATCCAGAATACATATATTGACTTATATTACCGTTGTATCTAATAAATAAAACAATTAATTTATATTAATACATTTCATCATAAACAAAATAGTAAAAATATAAACCCTTTTTTATTAAAATCTTAAATACAGTCAATCCTTTTCTTTCCAATTAAGAGTAATCACCCGAAATTTAAATGTTAAACATAAGATTATAACAGCGACTCATCCATTGCGGTTCTTTCAAAACGTACTATCTTTTGACGTGTCGACAATCTTGTTGCCCATCCACACAACTGTTTTTCTGATGCCTTTTTCGCGTGATAGTTAATCTAGTACAATCTTGCCAACTTTTGCCGTGTAATCCGTTTGTTACCCATCCACATAAAATCTGCAATCCTCAAGAATTTGTCATTTTACGAAGCTGGAAATGCTCGTGAATGGATTCTTTCCTATTATTTTTGAGGGGATTCTTTCACTTTGAAGGAAAAACGTGTCCATTTGCAAAATCCATCGGGGAAATATTCAAAACGTATATAATAATGGAAAATTTGGAAACAAAAAAAAAAAATAAATAAATAAAATTACAAAGAAGTTATTGCAAAAATTGGAAATTATGGAAAATTTGAAATATTTTTAAATTCATAAAATCAAAAGTATAGAAAAAAAAAAACTGAAAATATGAAATTAAACCAATTCAGAACGCTTAAGAGCATTACCAAAACGAACTTAAAAATAGAGCAAATAAGTAAGGCGGTAACAATATTTCTTCTTATCCCTTCCGCTCTGCTAACATTTTAAATTACATTAAAAAATGGTTGCGGGTATATTTTATTTTTTTTAGGTTGGCGTACATTAACAGCTTCAATAATGAGCTATTGGGCGGATGACGGATAACATAACTTTGTAGCCATCTAGATCTATACACAAAAGAGTCCGTAAAATCGCATTTTCGGACTCATTTGGGTTATTTTACGGACTCATTTTCTTATTTTACGGACTCTTTCAGAAAAAATTTCCTAAAAATCGTATTTTCTATTTCTTTTTCATCTTAATCAGACGGATACTTTCTACAGGTCGAAGATAAAAAATCCAATCCACATTAAAATGGCTACGGGATCCATTTTATTTTTTTAAGTTGGCATACAACAACAAGCTTCATTTGGTGGATGACGAATAACATAATCGGCATTCAAAAATTTTAATTTCATTACTTTGTTTTTGACAAAACAGAAATAAATGGCGCTAAATTTATAAGTGTTGCATTTTGGCCCCCATTTTCGAGGTGCTCCTCACCAGCCACAAAATGCGACAAAGGAACTATCTCCAATAGTTTTTATGTACTTTCCGAATCTTCAATCAGAATAGAAAAATACCTCAAGATAACAGAGTCCACATACGCATACACACACACACACAGACACACAGACATTTAGATTTCATATACGAATTTTTCAAGTTTATAAAAATTTGAATAATTAAAAACTCCAAAATTAGAAAAATCGGGAAACGTAAAATCAAAACATGGAATATCTGTATAGTATTAAGAAATTTTAAAATCCAAAAATTTTAAAAACAAAATAAAAATTTCAGAAATTTGAAAATTGAAAATCTGGAAAAATAAAAACTCCCAAAAGAAAAATTGGAAATATCAAAAAAGTCTACATCGATTTTTAGATTATTTGGTTATTAAATTTTTAAAGCTACTCGATTTTCCAGTAATTTTTGTGTCGAGCGAAGCCCAGTCCAGATTTTTAAATTAATACAGTTGCCAAAAATACGGCAAACAATTTCCAAAATTTGAACTAGTAAAAAAAACTTGTATCAAACAATGTACTGAATTCTTCATAAAAAGAAACTATTATCATTAGTTAAAAACCAAAAAGAATTTATATGATTAAAAAATTCATGGAGTTATAATTAAATAATTTTATTAAAAAATGGCACATTCAGGAAATAAAAAGTTTGTCATGGCTACTTATTTAAATTAATATAGTTGTCAAAAATTTGAATTTATCACATCTTCTGGTTTTTCATGGAAACGAATAATAATACTGTCTATTTTGAAATTTTATAATTACACATGCTCCACTTTACACTCGCGAAACCTTGCTGGACCTTGCATCAATTTTGATTTGGTCCAGAAGCAATCAAGAAAGTTTATAAATAGTATATCAATATTATATTATAAAAGGTATTGAAATGAATATTGGAATGACTAATAAAATTTATTTTCTTTTGGCCATATTTGTCTTTGCTATAATAGTGGAAGTGGAGATCTCTGAAAATAGTATCCCTCCCCATCCAGGAGAAAACTCGTCTGATTATCCGGTATGTATTTGAAATTTTTGGAAATGATGTATATATAATTAATTAATAATTATTTAGTAGATGTTATATGGAGCACCGCTTCCGAAGGATTTGTCAGAAGCTCCGATTCCACAAAAAATTCTTGATGGAATGCTTTGGAAATTAATAAATCTTCATTAAATTAGCATTTAGTAATTTTGAAATATGTTGAAGTATTAGTTTACAGCTATAAACGTGCTTCTCTTGAAATTTGTACAATGTTGAAAATAAAAAGAACTTATTAAAATTCTTTCATATTTTAAGACTAGCTTCACGCGTAAACGTCAATCAAAATCTCGAAGTCGATTTTTTTTATGATTACAATACTTTGCTTTACACAATAGTGTTTTGAAAATAAAAACTAAATACCTGTTATAATATTTATTTTAATTTACTTACATGTTCAGGAGATTAGAACATAGTTTGGTGCCACCGTAAATACTGCAACTGTACATACTATTGTTTGAATCATTGAATGGAAACAATAACTTCTCAAGATTAGCTGTATTTTAGTAAGAAAAGTTTAATACGTTTTTATGTTGAAAACTCAGTTTATTCTAAATAAACAACATCAAAGTTTGTTGTAGAAAAAAATGATAAAAAACATTTTTCCTTGATTTGGCTTATTAACAAGACATATGAAATTGTTCCCTTTATTCTGGATTATAATCGGAAAAAGGAGTTTTCTTTATGTACTTGATTAGAATTTGATGAGACTGAAGGACTCATGGTGAATATATCATGTTGATACGTAAACTCTTTAACCAGTTGTTTTTTTCATCAGCAAAACATTTAAAAAATCGCAGAATTAACACCAAAATCATAAAGTTCCTTCTGCATTGTAATTCGCAGTCGCTTATATGCAGAGTTATAGCGAGGTTTGCTGTAGATGCTCCAAGTCGCTCATTATAATCGTTGTATTTTACCGAAATTAGTTGTTTTTGATTATGAGTTAAATGTTTCCAAAATTAACAAAACTCATTAAATAAAAGTTTGTTTAATAATGTAGTAAAATGAGTTTCTACTAACCAAAGTGTTAATTATTCTTCATTTTTAGTTAGTTTTTGATTTTCTCTCGACGATAAAATATTTCTTAAATACAAAAACTTTATACCCATCGTAATGGAAAGACCGCCAGTTGGATAATTACTACGAATATTGTTTTGAGTGGTACCACTACGATAATATAAATTATATCTAATTCCTATTCTTGTCCTTTTACGATTGTATTCTAAAAACTACAGACTATTTTGACAATAAGTGTGCACTTTGCACCTTGGAAGTTGATTTCTATTTGTAAGATTTGTAGAAATATTGAATTAAATTATAAGTTTCAACATAAACATACTTGAGGTGGAACTATCAGTTGATTGTGGGTGTGCAGAATCAAACGCAAATAATGTAAATGGAAATATCTGCCTTTGTAATAACAGTTATAAGATCAATTTCCTAATAGTGAAGCGAGCCGCTCTAGAAGTTTAGTGAATATGACATCCGCCCCAAAAGTTGATGGTCGTCAGTTCGATTCTCGCATGATTTGTTTTTTTTATCTCTAATTGACATGTTAAAGTTTATATTTGCAGAAATAACAAATTTCATTAAATTACTTTATTTTTTTGCGTGTATTTTAAAGAGTTGGAATAAGTGATTTTTCAACTAATGTGACTAATAGATTTCCAGTAAACATGTACATGTCTAACTACAAAACTCCTATTTTGTAAAAATTGAGTTGACGGTATTTTTATGTAAGTTTTGCAGTTAGACTACTCATGTATGTCTTTTTATTTCCAAGGAGCAAAATTTTAAGTGGGATCAACATGCCCAGCATTTTCTCCTTGACATCTATAGCATATATCATTAAATGGATTTATTTGAAGATGCTACATCTTCAGTAATGAATACAAATATACTTTTTCTGATTTTTGTAAAATGTATAATTTTGACATACCACCTTGATTGGCTTTTTTCTCTAAAATTCTTAAATAAGTTTGGTTTAAAATGTGTGAATGATATAATCATTATTATCTGTTGTAAATTTCGGCTTCATATTCCATAAATCTTGATTCTTTATAAAATTCCTTTCACTATAATTCAGTAAAAGCACAGGATGTCAAGTAATTTTAGGTGTAGCTTGTGATAAAGGTAATTTTTCAATCAATATATTTTTCAGCTAAATCGCATGGGAACTATTTGTATATCGAGCAAATTTGATCCCATAAGCTCTTTTCGTTTGTAATAAATTTGTAGGGAGCTAAATGCATATAATTAATGGTAAATAATAAGGCAATCTCTAACAAACTTGCAGTGATTGCTTCATAATCACACCTTGCAATTTAGAAATACTTGTACAAATATTTAAAATAAAAAAAATATGTATTAAATAACGCAAAGTTATTATTTTAAAACTATAAATCAACCATTGATGAAGCAAAGATGTAATTTATATTCCCATTTAATAATTGTGCAATTTTCATTATTTTGGTTAATTAATAACCGTTTCTATCCTATTCCTAAAGATCTTCTACTTATTTAAAGTTGAGTACGAAAGTGACTAATAAGTAGGATTAATTAGGCTTAAAGAAAAGGGCCGAGAATAGTTTGTAAATAGAGGGAAGGGGAAAAGAAGATTAGTATGCGCCACGAATTTCCATCTGTAGGCTTTACCCCCCATTATCAAACATAACTGAATAATTGATGATACATTTCGTGACGGATTTATTGGGACGATTATGAATGGAAATTATTGGAATTGCGCGATTATTAAAGATTACGCCACGAATAGAATTTTAATAAATTCCATGTAATGCATGACGTAATCCAATCTCTTTCGATTCCATCTACAATCAAATATTACATTATATAAGATAATCATTTGTTTTATTATGAAATGTGATATTTATTGGAAAACGTAATTATTTTTCATGCATAGGCAACATATGAAACAAGTGCATCTTGTTGCATAAGTGGTGTAAGATGGGGTGCGCTTTTAAGTTTCTGGGTGTGGGTGAGAGAATTGATAAAATAGCGCAGAAATGTGTAAAAGTCCAGCCCTGCAGAGAGAGGCAGCAAGGGGTGGTGTATATAAGCTACGCTTGGGGATGGCTCGCTACCAGTATACAATTATATTATCGAAGCCTAAACAGTAAAATATTTTTAAAAGTGGCGCACCAAGTACGAGATTTATGAAGGTGGTCGTGCGGGGTAGCTTAGAGTCTTATTAAACAATTTCCTGAAAGTTTCGTTTTGTTTGTTTATTTGATTCTTTTTATTGAATGATGGATAAATTTGGGTGGTTGTTAGTAATTGGGTGTATTTTATCTTTGGATGGGGTTGATGGGTTCGCGGTGGAGAGAAGGAGTGCGGCTCCGGAGAGATCAACAGATGATTATCCTGATTATTTACTTGGCGTAAAATATGACGAGTATCCGGTGAGTGACTCAAGTTTAATTCACTAAAATAATTATTCTTATTATTCTAGTCATAATTAGTTTAGCGATTATAAAAAAAATTGGAAAACATAAAATATTAATTAATTTATGATATTTATAAAATTTTTAAAATTAACACGTACCTACTTAAAAACAATTTTATGATGTAAAACTTAAGCCACAAATTAATCTTTTAATTTTTAATTATTTTTTGCTTTAAATTTTAAATAGGTATCTATTAAATATTTTATCAATTACACAATTCTAACTTCATTAGTTTTAATTCCAAATTATTTTTAATTCTTCAAATTTGGGATTAATAATTATATGTTAAATTATTTCTCATTTAACTAAAAATGTAAATAAATTTAAAGAAAGGTATTTAGAATCCAATACCAAATAGTGTACAACCTATAAATATTCAAATCAAAGGAACAGATATTTTTATTTTGATATTTTAACGAGTTTTTAATAGTTCAAGAATTATTCAAGCTTCAATTTAAGAAAAATAAAAAACATATCAAATCAAAAGCATTTAATGTGTGGATTTTTCGAATGTTTTTTAGTGGATTCAGTAGGCTTTAATCGAGAAATAATAATTAAAAAAAAACATATAAATAGCAAAAATTAGATATTCCATAAAGGATCATAAGATTAGAAATTAAATAAATCGTACGGTGGTCCGCACAAACTTTATCGTAGAAAATTACATTTTGCATATTGTGTTTCAAAGATTATAAAGAATGACGTCTAAGGTTGCAACGAACAAGTCTATAATATAGTAATGATGCGGGAGAGATGCTACTCAATTAGGCAAAATAACGCTTAGATACATAAACCTAGAATATTTTGAAGTCGAATAGAAAGTGCTGTAGGTAAGTGGTCTTCTCGTTTAATGAATGATTAATTCGCTATGTACATTTTATATTACTATTAAAGTCATGTTTATATAGAAAATTTGAACATAATTGTTGGAGTGGTTTTCGAGATATCCGAGTTGGTTTCATATAAACTACCCTCAATTTTTGAGATGGAAAATGGAATTTTTAGAATCAAGTAGAAATAATGTAAAATCCCTAGGTATCATAAAATGTCGATATTCGTAAAGTAAAGTCAGCAATTTTTGCCACGAATACGAATATATTATTGGGTGTTTGGAGAAAACAGTGTAGTGGTGTATAGTTACACGAATCATATTTAGTGTGGAAAAAATTTCCTTACTGCATTAGATCTAAGGTGAAGTGGGGTAAGATCGGACCAGTTTTTGCGAAGTTCCATTTTTAACACATTTATTTTTATATCCTTTTTTTAAATATTTAACATATATTCGTATCAACACAAAGTAGAGTTAATACTTTATAATTTGTATTGAAAAAAACACCAATTTTCCTTGGAAATTTTCATTTACACAGAAAATTGTAACAAACTGAACCCACATTCTGGGCAAGTTCGTAAAAGGCTATTTAAAACCAATTGAAATATATATTACTGTGATCTGAGGCAAAATCGGAATAATTTATAAAACATATACACAATGCTATTTAATAAGTTGATTTGTTTAATATGGTTATTTTCCGCATGAATGAGAGATAATCTCTGTGGATCGTCTCATATTAATTTAATACAGGTTTCTAACTATTAGCTATTATATTCTCACTTATGTATGAATAAATATAGAGCGATTACGATCTTGCCCCTTTCACGATCTTACCCCCATTGCACTTTACCTATTTTTCTTAAGTTGTCCTTATTTTTGAACCAGATTATTATAAACCAATGATTTGAGATAGATTCAGGTTTAGCCAATTTTCACAATGAGGGAATGCTTTAACAAATAAAACTTTTTAGGTACACTGTGGTCCTTTAAAAAAAAAATAATTTCAAAACCTTTCGTCTACTATAAGAAGAATTAGTTGAAAGTGATTTTTTTGTCGAATTTTCAAGTAAAATTAATCAAAAAATTGTAAGAAATGAGTAATATGTGCGTTCATTATGCTTTATAAAGATCATAGCTGCCAGAAGTTCTAAAGTTGAGCTACTTTACTTGAAAATTCGACAAAAAAATTACAATTTGAACTAGTGTTTTTCCTCGTTTTCGTGAAAATAATATCCAATTTACATATTGCTTGGAGAAAAATTTAAATTCTATCAAAAAATTCAAAATTTTAATCAAATTCAATGGTCGCAGTAGTCGTATCGGCATGGATCTGGTTGGTTAAATTTGTTTATGTTTTCTAGTTGCAAAACATAATTCTTTTCATTTTTTTAGGAAACATAATTGTTTTTTTATTTAGCATTATATGAATTAATATAAAACATTTGATACATTTTTTCTTTTTATTAGAAAGATGAAGTTTTCGAAATGATTACATTTATAACTGAAAAAGTTGCTTTAGTTTTTCAAAAACTGCATACTTTTACACGATTGTTATGGATTTACGTAAAATTAATAAAAGGGCTCACGTAAATGCGTTGTTGGTATAGTAGTAATCTTCATATCAATGTATTAAACAACCAATACAATTAATTTAAAAGTTGATAGCAAAACATGTTACAACGTCATCATTACTTCTGTGTATAATAACAATAAAACTTTGAATGTTTATTATCTCTATCTTTGTGCTAAATGTATACGCATGTGGAAACAAACCGTAATAAGAATGTTTTCTTTTACTTGTTTATTTCTAAAGTGCGTCTTTAATTTTAATTCTACAAATGCGCATTTCTAGACTTTCATGTTATGTTGTATGTAAACTTTCTTTCCACGTTTTAATATATTAGCTAATAATAATTTTATATGTTTAAAAATGGACACTTTTATTAAAAACATAATTAATTTACATCGTTTATAAAACAAGATGTGAAGAGTTAATTATCTCAGGAAATCATCCGTGAAATATATGTTATTGGTAAGAATATGTAGAATTTCGCAATATTTTCCTGAAAATCAACTTTTGCATACGCGTGAACATACTTCGTAATTGATGATTAAACAAACTCGACAATATTATATTGGAAAAAAAACTTTTGTGCTGAACGAGTTTAAAATTTTAATAGATATAGAAATTTCATTATTCAATTTAATTGAAAAAAACCCGAGAAAATTTCTAATATAAATAAAGTCTGATAATTTGTTTGTAATGTAAAGTATAAAGTTTAAAATTTTAAATTGATTTTTTAAGGTTACCCTGAAAAACAAAGACAATTTTCGTGAGAGGAAGCAAGCAATAAAAATAGATTAACTTTAACAAATGTCCGGTACAATAATGAAACCGCTGCAAAATTATTGATTTGTGTATAAAAATAATTGATTCAATTTATAAGGTAAGCTGATAATCCACCACTCAACGGCACAAATAGCGATTAACTATTATACTTTTAACGAACTTTTTGGTTAGTTCAAGAAAATATTTTTTTAATATAAGGAAATAATTTGCCTATAATCCTCTTTAATAATATTCTTTAGTGCTTAATTTTTTTTCTAGTTAATGTTAGCACATGCATGATTTATTTTATTTTTATTCTTAAATTCTATTAAATTCTTTTTGCTTCTTGCTGTTGTTAATGTGAGTAGCTGCAATTTCACCCTTAACATTTTTGCAATGCTCTAATATTCCATTTGAATTACTTATTAAAATTTACTACCATAGATAAATGAATGCAGTAAAAATGCGGCTAGAAAAGTGTAATGAACATCCATTTATACAATTTTATTACCAAAGTCTCCAATTACAAAAGAAGTCATTTAAAACAGATGTAACTTTCAGGAAAGTTAAATACAGTTAATTATAAATATTAAACAGGTTAGTAACCTAATATGATATGTTCACCAGTCCATTAAAGTATTATAGCTTTATGTTTTTGAGATATTATTACACCCATCCTAATCCCATATTTACTGAATTTCAATTTTTTATTGTAAAAATTTCGCAAATAGAAAATTAGTCGTGTTCGGTTGAGCGTTGATTGGTCTTTTTTTAATTTAATTAGACGAATTTAACACTTGACTGGTGATAACTTGGTAGTCACGCTCCCAAACACCCGTTAATTAAAAAATAAGGTTCAGTTTTTCTCCTCTACAAATAAAAGTTAAATTTTATTTGTATAATAAACAAATCATTTCCTTATAAATTGGAATTACGATTAATTTTATTGCAGATTAATACCTTATTGCGATCTGATCGATGATTTATCAGCAATTAAATGTACGACACAACATGAATTGCGTTGAATAAATACCAACATCGAAATGTAAAAATTCGGGTACAATAATGGTGAATAATATGAAACCCTTTTGAGTTTCATAATGAAAAAAACCAGTAAAACAAATTTGTACTTTAGAAATTTTACGTTAAACAATTCGTGGTATAAAATACTATTGAATAAACTATAAGTATAGCAAAAGAATAAAAATAGGATGGTGTTAAAAGGTTGTGAATAATATGTTGTAGCGCATTATAGAATCTGTGAAACTGAATTTTTATATTTTTATATGTTTACTCTAGGGAACATATGCTTTTTCCAACTTCTACCTTTGATAATACATAAAAGAATAAATATAAAGTAATGTAGTGACAACTTTTTGATAAAGGTTCAATTTTTGTTTTTACATTCGTAATTATAATCGCTCTGTCATCTTAAAGTGATACTCTTGAGCTTTTTAATTAAAAAAAAAAAAAAAAATCGATTGAAAATGAATCGAATACGTTTTTTTCCATAATTACTCTGTGTTATTCGTTGATTTAAAAAATTGTATTGATACAGCACTCAATCATCATATCCCACTTTTATCTGTGGCTGAACTCGTCATGTTTTTACAGAAATTGTTTTTGTTTAAATGTATACCTATTTCCCATCATCATAAAAAGTTGAAGGGGATGGGGATTAATCCTCAAAGAGAGTCTGTTTTAACTATGAATTGAATATTATATAACTACAAACAAAATAATTTTCAATAAAAATTACAGAATAGTTCGATAGTTACAAATATATATTTGGAATATATCTTAATTCGCAATTTACAGTTGGTTAGTGGCTCTCCAGGAAGCTATTAAAGTACCAATACTTAATTTTACAAGCATATAAGAAGATTATTATTTTGCCAGAATAAATAACTCTAATAAGAGCCGAAGGTGAATGTTGTAATTATTCGAGCTAGGTAATAACGTTTATATGTAAATAAAATATAAGTAGGTATCTAGCATATTTATATAATTTGTTATAAGAATTTGGGGTCATTGAAAGTTGTATATGAGATTGGTAAATTTTTAAAATAATTTCTACATGTATTTACTTTCTGAATCATAAATTTCATTGAAGTTTTAATTACTCCTACATGAACCACCCACATTTTAACAACCTTAGTTTCTTACTTTTTTGAAATTAGTAAGAATTCAAGTGGATATACATTGAGATGTTCAACTTTATTTTCATCTCTAATTGAAGGCGCCAAAAAGTTTTAGGTACAAGTGGGTGTATTACGCATTGCGTATGTTGTTCAATAGAATTTAACAAAGTTGACATTCGATTAACATGTTTTTTAAAAGAATAAGTAAAATATGAAAATATTATGCATAGCATAAAAGCGCAAATATATTCATGATATTCTGCCGTCATTAGTTTATTGCTCTAATATTCTTAAATAATATTGGTTTAAAATGGATAGGTGATATAATCAATTATTTACTTTAATTATTTATTGATTTAGATTTTCCATTATTTTTTCATATTTTCCTTTAATTTAAATTTAGTCTGCGTCTAAAAATAATTCAACGTATTTCAAATAAGACCGATAAAATCTTTTAACATATTGTTCCATTTCTGCAAATAAAAGGATCAAGTAGGTTCCGAGGTTTTAATTTTTTTTATTATTTTGCAATTTTGCACGCAAAGCACGGTCCTTAAGATTCTCTCTCATTTCGTTCATCTCTACAACTCCATTTCAGACTATCTCATTTTGTATCTCTTACTAAATCGTCATCTTATTTTATTACAAACCAAAAAAAAAATTACTCTTAAGATAATTATATTGCAAAACCAAGAAATGAAAAAATTTATATAATCCTAATTTACGTTTATCTCGCTCCAATTTTTCATTCAGGTCTGATCCATTTAATTTATTAGAAAAGTGCTATAAAAAAATTAAATTTTCAGAATGAATTCAATTGAAGTTGTTTTTATCGATTTATATACAAAACTTGCAATAAAGTTTTGTACCCTCTAGTGCACACAAATCTACGCCATCACTAACCACATTATGCATCGAGCTACTAGTTCGAATCTCTTGTTCAACTAGACACTGTTTAAACAATTGTTTGGACGACATTATCCACCCAAAACAGTCCTTTCTTACTACTCTATCGGATGTATAATGCTTCATTTAATTGACAAAGACTCACAAGGGGTTCATTAATTCGTACATACAATCGATACATCAAAAAAATAAAATAAAACATCACAACAACAATTTAAAAACTTTAAGATATGAAGGAAATGTATATAAACATAGGTGATAGAAACCTCCTTATAAAAATACAAATTTTAATGAGAAAATGATGTAATATGATAAATAACTAAAACAACTTAGAAGGTGATGGCTACGGTTACCAGAATTTTTAATTATCAGAATTCTATGTTGTCAATTTGTGATCATTCGTGACTCCACGTAGTTATGATCAAAAATTGAAATATAAAATAAAAATATTAATAAAACAATTAATTTAATAATAATACTAATGTCTTATAAACTCATCTTTCTAATCTAGAATATATTAACAACTATTTGTTTATTTTATTTAGAAGAAAGTTATAGGTATAAATTTAATATAAACTTTTATGATGTTAAATATTAAATTATTTCTTGATTCATTTTTGAAGATTGGCGATTATTATAGCGATTAGATTTTGCTAATAACAGTGCTGAGTAGTAGATTTAAACCATTTTTATCCCGGCGCAGGCACCATTTTATCTTAGTTCAGTTATTTAATAAATATGCAATGCAAATAGAGTAGATATACATAACCCACCAAAATTATATAAGTTTATGTATTAATAGATGTTATCTAAATGTTTAAAATACATCGCAAGGTCTTAGTAACAAGTTATGATTTTCTGGACAACTCTTTTGTTTCTGTAATGATAACTTTCTTACCAATAATGTCTTTAATGGTAATAAATTGCAAATACATTAATTAATTGTGAGAGGAGAGTAAGTTAAATTTAACGAAGCGTGAATTAATGTGTGTGGGTTCAATAGAAAACCATTTCTAACGAATCGATTATGATTAGAAACTAAGATAAGCCAGAACGCGGTGGGTGTTTCTTGGAAATCCATAAAAATATTAAAGCATAACTTTTTAGTAGGAACCCTTCGGCAAATATTATCTAATGGACATGTAAAGTGTATTTCCTGTGATTGTATAAAAGTGCTTAGTATTATTAAATCGTTATTTATGTACTTTAATCTTTATAATCCATGTAATTAAAAGGATATCAAGGAGTAGGTGTGAAAATCACTTTAATTTTATTTCTTCATATTTTTTAAAATATTTTAATGAAAATTTAAAAGTTAGAAGTATTTAATTTCATTATTACTAAATAAATGAAAGTAGCTTATTTGTTTGTTTATAGATAAGTCTAAAACTAATTTAATAAAATTAAAAAAAATGAATTAGATTAAACTCATTTGCGTCTACTTTATGATATCAGAATTTTATAATTTCGTTTGTTTAGCCACATAAGCTAAAATGAACTATTTACTATTATTGTAGCCTGCATCACGCAATTGGATTTAAAAAGCCGACATCATCTGCGGCTGCTTTTGAAATTTTACTGGAATCATGGGAATAACATTTTAGATTTTATGTTTGGAATTGGTGTCAGGTTAAATTTTTGATTTCCATAACTTGCGTGTTGTATCTAGTTCATATTTCCTTGTTTATTCTTTTTTACAAAATATCTCTTACAAAAATACTCAAACAACTAACGCCTAATCTAAGAAATTGACAATTAAAATTTCAAAAATTATAATTGAACGTATGAGAAATACATTTCTTCCATTCAACATATATGAATACGAGATGAAAAATAATGCGTTGAATAGTGAGGGGTTTATTTAGTAATTGATGTAGGGAAGTATTCATAAAGTGCAAATATTTTTTAAAATAAACATTCTTTCCTCTCATATCAATAAAGTGCTCGTTTTAATGGTTTTAAACAATGAAAACTATTTAAAATGTTTAGTCTTTTCATTTTACATTTAAAATAGTCGAATAAATGAATTATTCTGTATTAAATCGTCACGTTCAGTTCCTCCCCAACCATCCACATAAAAACAAAACGTTATTATTTTTCCATTAAGTCCGGGTATTGTTTTAGTTGTGGGAGCCTTGTGTTGGTGCAAACTTGGCATTGTTATGAGCATCACGACTCCAACGAGTAAATTGTAATATAGGCCGTTACAAACGCTAACTCGTTGCATTTTATTAAATTGCGTCTGGACAAATACTTCACACCCGGTCTTTTTTATATGATAAAAGTGAGGAATGCTTATTTGGCTGCCCATTCACATACTTTCCTTTTATGATAGCCCTGGGTTCCTTCCTACAAATAAAAGTTTCACTTTCTTCTTTTGAAATTCGAAAGCAATTTATTAAATTCTTATTAATTCAGCTGAAAATATTTATTTATTTAATTTGAATAAGAAAATTTTTAATTCATGTACAAGATAAATAAGTGGAGTTGTTATTAAATAATTAAACAATGAAGGAACTTGGTGAATTATAGATTTTCTAAATTAAATTTATACATAGGAATTGAAAAGTTAATTAATTCCTCATGCTTCTATCCGGAGTTTGATGTTGGGAACTCGTGGGTAAAAAGCAAGGATGCTATTGCACTGCACTATAAGGCCGTTTGTAATACAAATATTTTTAGAGCTAACAAATAGAGTATTTAACCTGCATATTATTTAAAAGTTAGAAAAAAAAATCGTACATCTAATTAAACTGAGGACATAAAAAATCTACTAAATACAAATTTAATAAATTACGCTTGCAAGATGAGCAGATGACAAACAGATAACATAAAAGCAATTTAAATAATTTTTACAAAGAGGAGTTAAGTCAGATTGTAAATAAAATTAACGAACAGTTAAAGTTTTCATATAAACTCGTATAAGTTGCCACTGTTCCTTTAATAAAAATTTTTGTACATGATGTGGCTAATATTTCAATTCAAACCTTCCGTTCCATTGTGAATAATTAGATAAGCTTCGTGTAAATATTAAATGCACAAAACTAAATTAAACAAAGTCAGTTCCATTCAACAAGTTGCAAAATAACTCGAATTGTGCGCTCAGATATTAAACTTTCAACACACGGACCCTTATATAGCTAAAAGTGGGAGAAGGTTATCTATTTAGCGTAGGTGTCGTCCTTCTGCTGCTTAATTAACACACGAGGAACTTCAACTTATTTAAAGTTAGTCAAATTATAAAGTAATCATCAAAACTGTCAGCTACATAATTTATTTCAGGTGTGCAATATTAGATGTATATCAAGGTTGACTTAATAAGAGCAATACTATCCAAATTTATGTTTTCAAACTTTGTTGGAAACTGTCTATAATTACAAAATAATTCAATATCATATCTGCTTCATTTCTTAATGAGACAGGATTTTTTTCCATATAAAGTGTGTCGGTTTCTCGATTATCTTGTTTTAACAGTTTCATTTCACTTATTTACACTGCAGTTTATATTATAACCT
This sequence comes from Coproporus ventriculus, assembly GCA_027574865.2. Classification (NCBI taxonomy): domain Eukaryota; kingdom Metazoa; phylum Arthropoda; class Insecta; order Coleoptera; family Staphylinidae; genus Coproporus; species Coproporus ventriculus. The sequence goes on along the minus strand of JAODAH020050133.1, from coordinate 140,522 downwards.
CAACTTACTGATCCCAAAAGAATTTTCGAAAATATTTACTATAAGAGATAGTAATTATAAATGTTGTTATACCGTCAGGTAATCTATCTTTAAACATAAAACTTTACAAGATAGGTTTCATGTAAACTGTATTGTGGACAAAGACTAATCAAACACAGAAAAACGTATCCAATCATTCTTGAAAACTTAATATTTGATTCCGCTTTAATATATGCATCTACATTAGCATCCCATTCCTGTTGATTTTTTGGTATTTGAATAGGCCACATTAAGAATGTGTATGAAAGAGATTGTTGGAGCCATTCGTGTGGTAAATATGGACATTCACAGTGCGAACACTGTATTACAACCGATCAAGCTTTTAACTCAATTTCTATACTAATGGTGCATGGTGGCTTGGTACATTTAGCACCCCTGCTATCTCTCGCGAACTACATGGGGGATGGCGGCGAGCCACTCAACACAAAACATGCCCCTTGCACACTTGGATGTAAAATCACCCTTGGATAACTGACCTTTTGCAACAACATTTTACAATTACAGATAAAACTAGAACGTGTCACATATTAAAATTGATTGTTCTCTTTTTGGAAGAAAGATAAATGATTTTTATTGATTTAATTTAACGAAAGGGGAGAAGATTTGTATCTAATTAAATTCCCGAAACGGAGGAAGGACAAGAATTCCAAATGAATGGTTAATTAGGTTGCATAAAGATGAGGTGCGAATACTTGATTGTACGTTGTTTGCAACGAATTGATCAGTTTTAATGGACTCAAAAACATTTTAACAATAATTAGTGATTTAATTGGTAGTCCGATGCACGTCCTCGGAATTGAAACCGGCCATTAACGTTATTAAATCGGCTAGTAGGGCTTTAAATATGGTAATTGGAGTGTACGCACAGTTTCTCTAAACACCGATGCATTAAACCATGCTTAAGGGTGAATTTAGTTGCACAATTAAATAACTGTAGGAGTTTATTAATAGGTTTATGCGTTATTTTTTATAATGTCATATCCTCATTAACATTTTCAAGAAATATGAAGGAATTTTACGGTCTCATCAATTTATGAATGAAATAACAATTTCATTTTTATTAAGTTATTTTTATTGTGTCCTTCTAAAGAAATTATTTCGGTGATCTGCAAAATAAAGCAAAATCAAATAATGAAAGACGTTTCATTCTCATTGATAAAAACTTTTTCAGGGCTAAAAAGTGCACAATTAAACATGTGATCCGGCATTTTTTATTTATCGTCTAACGGTGGGAGAAAATTGCTTCTGTTCGAGAAGGAATTTCTTGCTTTCAGATTAAAGATGATTCTACATAATCTCTTGTGTCTCCAAACACAAACGAAAGACGTTCAATGTAATATTTATGTGGTGTAGCTTTTAATTGAAGTTATGCAACCAACCACACACCAAATCTTCCTTAAAATTTTGAATTATTTTACTGGCGATTTCAGAAAAGCAGATTTTCAAAACTTCTTTATATTTTTTCATTAAATTATAAACTTCATAATTTCTCATTATCAAATATATAGACTATTTTTATAATCTAGATGTTTTGATTTCGGTGTTTGTAAAATAGAATGCGAATGTAAAAATTAATATTTTTTTATATCTTTATTGATTAGATCTTAAATGCATTTGTCCCTTGTCCTTTTAAAATATTCAACTTCATGCACAAGTGTGCTATCAATGTTGCATAACTAATGAAACTGTCCTTCGAGTTAATCAAATTTAATGAAAAAGCGTGGACCCGTCAAAACGAATGGAAATTAATTATTTTTCCTAACCTACCCTCCCTCCCTACAGTTTCACTAATTTATCCGCTTGCGGGACGTGAGTTGAATAAGGCAGAGAGAAGTGGCGGATCATTTCCCTTATTTCACTTGTTGCTTGATTTTTTGGAATGCAAAGATGTTTAGGGAACGAGTTTATAAATTTTAATTAAAGTTGAAGGATGAGGTAGAATCATCGGGGAGGAACCGATTGATTTTTTAGGTTGTGGATGTCTTATAATCCTCCATTATAATGTCAAGTGATTTCGTGCAACTTTTTTAATATTAGACTTTACCAAGTGGATTATGGAGAAAAGCCATTCCGCCTTTCCCAAGAACGAACGCCTTTTCAGATACAAATTCATTTATTTGCAAACATTTTAAACGTCCATTAAAGAAATGTTTTCGGGGATGAATAATCCAATCACAGCAAAAAAGACAATCTCAAAAGCGGGCCAAATCAAATTTTCCGGAAAAGTGCTTTGCGATATTCAAATTACACTCGAAGAATGTATGATACACGATATAGAAGCAATACCCGTTATATTGAACCTATTATTCTCCTTAGTTTTTTATATACTAGTTGAAATATGAACTTTAGTAACGTTATTGATTTTTGCAAGTATATTTGTGGTTTTCGATTGAGACGTGATTTGACAAAATGTGTTTGTAAGCGTGGAATATCAATTTACCTCTTTAAATATGCTTGATCGTGAGCATCCAGCCGGAAATCTTTCCTTTTCTTAATTAATGCTAGTTTCACAATCACACTCTATCGCATCGTTCAATTAAATTGTTTATTTACACATTAATTTGCAAATTTAGGTCACTGGGTTTCGTAGAATTAAAATGTTGCTTTAGAACTTATCAGTAAAGAGAATAGAAAACTCGATTGATATGAATGTTGCCCTAATTATGAATTTCGAAGGAAATACGTACTCAGTCGTTTAATTATTTTAATTTTATCTGTCCAAAATGGAATTTTAGTATTTTTGAGCATAAATATTTATTTTAATTAACAAATACGCCACAGATATTTGTTTCGCATAATTTCTAACTGATTCTGAGAATTTCAGGATAGTTTCAACGATTTTGTTGAAATTTTCTATATAAATATGATTTTAATAGTATTATAAAATGCACATAATGAATTAATCATTAATAGAACGGGAAAATCACTTTACTTACAATATTTTGTATATCAGAAAACGAATAGCATCTGAAACGAAGTACTAATTACTAATTTCATTAACTTTAAGATTAATCAAAATGGAGTATACATTACAACACTATTATTTAAATAATGAAAAATATATTAAATGTATCGTGATTATTTTAATTGTTATAGATGATAGTACCGAAGAAAAGAGCTGCTTTGTTAATAGATCGTCTGATGGTGGCGTTACAACAAGCTATGGAAAAAGAAGAAGCCGCAATAAGGAGCCCATCAAGAACCAAGAATTATTCGATCCGATCAGAAGATGCGGTACGAATGGTACAAAAGCTTTTTTAAATTTTATTTGCATCTCCTATTTATTAGCTTATACAACCCGCAATATTCAAGCTTCTTTTCTAAATTATAATAAAATATATTGTACAGTGAATAAAAATTAAATATAGTTTATATCAGCGTTCTGCAATCATTGAGTTGCGATATAAAAGGTTGCGGAATGTTGAGTTGCCAGTAAGCATGTCACTTGAGATTGCCAATGGTTCACCACTTTTTGAGACTCGCAGTTACAATGTGTAAACATCAATTTCTATGTTAGTCGACAGATTGTTGTCGATGATGATTATAGGTTATGGCTAATCCAAAGATCATTTTGAGACCTCAAGCGTCAAAATACACCAACACAAATTTTGGGTATGCCCGTAATCCGTTTGCAGTTCCTAATCATTCAGTGTACATAACTTATATGAATTGTTTTGAAGTTAAAAGAGCGTGTGTCAATAACATTTGCAGTGAAGCCAACATGTGTAAAAATCAACAAAAAATTTAATTTTAAATTAATTATTTATTTAAATAAATATGAGCAAAGTAGAAAAAATATCATATACAATTCATGCATAACGAATTTTCAAAGCACAAGAGCGCGCGTTTCTCTTATTTCTTAAACTTGCACGCCTGCTTTAATATTTTTTGTTATGCAATTTATTGCACTATTAGAAATTAAATTATATTGTTACGTTTTTGTCAACAAATATAAGATTCATTCTTAGTGTTGAATAAATACGCAAACTATGCAATAAAGGATTAGTAAATTTTAACATCTGTAATTATTCCCAGCTCGTCAAGTGTCAGATTATAGTGATAAAACTGTCTCACTTATCATGAAAAAGGGAACATCACCTGCATGCGTGATAGTGTTTACGGTGCATAGAGATTATACAGGAAGTGTCACGGGATATATGGAACACTAACACGAATTTGATCAAATTTTCAATAGCAAACAATTACAAAATGAAGAGAGAGAGCCAGGGGCTTACATTAGATTGCCAATTGAAAAATGAATTTTTTATTGTACATTCACATAATAACACAAACATAATAGAAAGAGCATAAACTATAAAGTAATAATAAAGTTAGTTATATGAAATAATTAGATTTCATTTGGGGTTTGTTTTTATCTGTTTTACATTCCGCTATTAAAATAGTTAAAACAGATAAAAAAAGAATAAATAAATAAGGCGGTAAGTAGTTTCCAAAATTTGAATTAGTTAAAAAAACTAAAAGAAAAGCAAAAAAATATATTTAAGAAACTTGTAACAAACAACGTACAGAATTCTTCACAAAAAGATATAAATATGAGTTAAAAATAAAAAAGGATTTATTTTTAAAAAGTTCATGTAGTTATAAATAAATATTTAATTAAAAATGGCGCTTTCCGGAAGTAAAAAGTCTATCATGGCTACTTTTTTAAATTAATAGTTGTGAAAAATTTAAATTTATCATATCTTCTGGTTTTCCATGGAAACGAATAATAATACTGTCTATTTTGAAAGTTTACAATTACACTCTCCTGAGACTTTCCTGGACCTTACATCAATTTTGATTTGGTCCAGAAGTAAACAAGAAAGTTTAAATAATATTTATACAGAAGATATTTCCAGCAACGAAAACTAAAATGAACCGTAAGATTTATTTTCTTTTGGCCATATTTGCTTTTGGCATAATCGCGGAAACGGTGTTATGCGGAAATAGTATCCGCCGCAACTTAGGAGAGAACCTCAGTGATTATCCGGTATGTATTTGAGATTTTTAGAAATGCTGTACATATAATTAATTAAAAATTATTTAGAAAATGCCACATGGAGCACCGTTTCAGGAGGATTTTGGAGAAGGATCGATTCCGCGAAAAATTCTTAATGAAACACTTTTGAAATTTATAAATTCTCAATAAATTCGCATCTTGTAATTTTGAATTATGTTGAAAAATTAGTTTGCTGATTATATACAAGTAAACGTGCTTCTTTTGACATTTGTACAATATTGAAAATAAAAAGGTCTTATAAAAATTCGTTCATATTTTAAATGCATTTTAGGTCTAGGTCCCTCAGATTAAATCTGGGTTTCATTCTTTTCTTCTTTACCGATTGGAGCTGCCAAAAAACTCTGTTCCTGTAATTTTAGGTACAAATAAGTCAAAATCTGACATTTTGCAAACAATTTAAGTTTTATAAAATAATAAGTCTTATAATTTCTTGGTAAATTCTCTAAAAATCTAGAGAAACCCAGATTTGGCCTTGGTAATCCAGACGTTTTTGAGCGGAATTACCCTTTACTAAAATTGACGTTTTATAATATGTTTTAATTTCATTAATTAAAACGAGATAATTATATCACGAACGAAAATTTTAAGATTTTATATAAATCAGAATATTGAAAATTTGAAAAAAAGAAAATTGGATAATGCATAAGAGATAATAATTTTGAAAATAAAAAAAAATCGGAAAAAGCCATAAAAAAATTATTTTTTTAAATAAAATAATTAAATTAGAGATGAAATGATATACCAAGGATGAGAAAATCATTCGATATTTTCTTAAAAAATTTTATTTTATTTAAACACCGCATTTACATGAAAAGTTAAATTTTCAATACGTTTTACGCCATATACAATTTATTACCTCGAATGGATTTTAGAATTACATTGATTTGAATATAATTGAATGATAAAAATAACAGGAAATTTAAATTGCATCCTTATTTTTCAAAATTATTTCTATAAATACGAGAATTGTAATGACACATTTTCAGAATACAAAAATGAATAATAAAATTTACTTCTTTTGGACTATTGTTGTCTTCGTGGTAGTTATTGAAATGGTTTGGAGCCAAAATAGTAATCAACAAAATTTACTAGATGAAAAAATGAAAAAAATGTCGGTATGTAATAAAATCTAATTGACGTATGTTTATAATGATTTCTTATATATTTTACACTTTTACTTATCCTTTTTCATACATCCCACCTTTATGACTTTTATTTATGCCTTTCTTTTCATCTGTTTCAATTTTTCTTCTCCAGTGATATTCGTACTATGAATCTGATGCTTGATATTAATCCTATTCTCCTTAATTGTTTATATTTTTTTGCAATGGATTTTTTAAATTTGTTCTATGTATAAATTTTTTTAATGCAACATTTTTGCTATTCAAATTAAAAGATTTCAGTTTGTGTTTTCATTCTGTATTCCTATGTTGTTTTTTTTTAATGCTGACTGTGAAGTCGTTTTAGTTTTGTATCTAATTTGAAAAAAATGAAAGTCCCATTAATACTTTTATATAAGGTGTCTAATTTTTTTTAGGAAAAAATGAATGGATTTTTTGAAAAATATAATAAATTGAATTTTTCGGGAAAAATGGACAAATTCAATTTTTCTGAAAAAATGAACAAATTTAATTTTTCTGGAAAAATGGACAAATTTAATATTGCTGGCAAAATGAATAAATTTAATCTTACAAAACTTGAACTACCTAAGTTTAATTTACGTCAATAATATTCAGATTATTTAATATTAAACGTTTTGAAACTTATTGATGATGTTTAAAAATCTATCTAGTTTCTTATTTTCAAATAAACGTGTTTATATTTAAAAATAATTTATTCTTGTTAATATTAAATCGAGTAGAGAATGTACTTGTTCTATAATCTTACAGTATAGTGTTTCACTGGATTTTAATCGGTCCCAATGAAACTTTTTTAGCCTTGCTACAATCGAGCCATTAATAGCTGATGTATTTGAAAACTTTTGTATGTTATAATGAGAAATTTTTGGTACCTAAGCCTTCAGGTTTTGGAGTATAAATATTTCATTACCTGATGAAGCCACAACGCGGCGAAACAATTGTAGTAATTTTACAATAAAATTTGGAAATTATAAACGTTTTTTTTTCATTCAGGTTTTGTTTTTAATAACAAAGAGTTTGAACCTATTTTGAACAGGTAGTTTTGCGACTCATATTTGATAAGTTTTCAAATTGACGGCTCAATTACCATAAAGTAAAGGTTGACTCAGTGGATTTTTTAAAGAATATATTTATCTACCTTTAAGAACCCGCATAATCTAATTCTAATAAAATCATTCTCAAATAATTTGAGTTAGCAAGATCTTACATCAAGTCAAAAGTTAAACCATAAAATGTTTATTCTTAGGCTAGAAGATGCTAAATAATTAATTTTATTACAATTGCCAATTTTCTTTACGTTGTTTGTATCAATGAAAATAAAAAATTAAAAATTATTTATATAAAATTTATTATCTTAAGATTTTTACATAAAACTTCTTAATATATAACAATTTGCTTCATTTAAAACTCTTATTAACCTAAAAGATAATTCTTTATATAATAAGCATTTGGACTTTACTGTCAAAAAGAAGAGATATGTATGAACACTTATTATTAAATAATGAACGTTTAGATTAAAGGTTATATTAAATTGAAAGATATGACGAGATAAGAAGCGCATAAAATGCTATGTCTGACCAATTTTTGAATTGATTACCCCGATGATAATGATAGATTATGAATCGAATTATTTAATAATATAAGACAGAATTTCAGAAATATATGTTTTATTTTGAGCTAATAGTTATTATACATAATCAACTTATTGAACTATCTCGTATTTATTTTCAAAAATTACCTTGTTACCTTTCGCCATTTCTTCCATTACTTTTGTTCCAATAGAATCCACTTCACTACAAGCTAAGACACATGTAGAATTGAATCCATTTCTTCTATATTCATTAGACAATTTATTAGCGAGTGAATCGAATTGCCTTGCAAACGAACCAGATCTTATTCCTTCATTTTGCAATTGAATAAATTTAATGTAAGTTTTAATTGTGTCCTCTATCGTGACCTAAAATACCAATTTTGTATTTTTTAGACACAACCAATGAAATAAAAAAAAATTACCTCATATCTTGGAGAAGAGTCATTTCCGAGTCTAGGATCATGAGCTGATACAGCAATAATTAAAACCAAAGCAAGAAATACAACTGATTTCATCATGTTGGCAAACTAAATTTATTTTAAAAAATTTCTGGCTTTTATATCACAAAATTAATTAATTTTTATTAAATCGTCACGAGTTTTTCATTATGATTATAAATTTAATGTTTCCGTTTAGAGCAAAAGTAAGTTACATGCATTGCAAATTAAAATTAAATTTGCCAAAAAAAGTAGAGCTAGAAGCAAAGTTAAATTATAGTTAACTTGTAGAATTTAGGGGATAGATATCAATTGAAATATAATGTTAGGTTTCTAGAAATACGTAATAATTATTGCTTTGGTTGAATTAAATTAATATGGCCAATCAAGCAGTAAATTATCGTTTAATAAAAAATCGCGATGAGTATATCAAAAAAAAAAGTATTTTTAAGAAGTGTTAGTGGACTTGCTATATTCAATAAAGTGCGATAGTGCTATAGAAGATTTTCTTGACTTCTTTGTTATAATTGATCATTTATTGGACAAACCAGGTTTAAACATCATGGAAACATTGCAAAGGAAAAATTATAGATATCCGAATGAGCTATCACGAAAATTTGCGATTAAGATGATTTATATGGCCCGAAAGCGGACCCAATATCTAAAAAACGTGAAGAATCATCTGTGCCTTATATCATATTTATCACAATTGCTCATGATTGTCTATAAAAAAATCTAGAACTTGAGCCCGGCTGCACCTCTATATCTTATTTTTTCTCCATTTACTGTTTTTCCATGCTCCACGGAACCTGAAAGGAGGGGAGAGTGTTCTATCTCGGTTCCCCTATCCGAAAATAAAGTAGACAAAATGGCTTACATTTTGATATCTTAGTCGTACATGTAGCATGTAATAAAAAATGGTTAGAGCGGGCGGCAAGAGGGGGATCCGATTCAGCGTTGCCAGTCATCACATAATTATCAAATTTTAACATAATTTTCGGTCAATTTTCATAAATTCTGATAAAAAATGAAATGTTAACATAATTGTCGATTTTAGCATAATGTTTCACTAAATACCTATTTAGAAATGCCTGTAAGTTTGTAAATTGTAGTAAAAATCGTTGATTTCGGAGAGGTGAGGGCATTGATTTGTGGTGGAAGATAGGACAAAATAGATAAAAAAGTCATCAATTTTTTCTAGGAGATTTAAAAAAAAGGGCCACGGTCGCAAAGACTACAAAACACTGCTTAAAATAAATGTTAGCATAATTTTTCAGAAAATTTGATAATTTCCGCAACGCTGTACGATAATTATAATTTATCTTCAGACCACTGGCTACGCTGATCCGCTTGATTTGGAATGACCCGTGTTATAGTAATCGACGTAGGCTAAAAGCAAAACCTACATTTTGACAAATTTTTTTAAGTTGTCAAAGTTCGATTGAACGCGTTAGTACTACATTTCAATACATAAATTATTTCCTAAAAATGTTGGTTTCGGCAAGTTGTGAATTAAAATTCCATAATTTCACAGATGAAAATATACAAGTGCCGGGTAATTTAAACATATTCCATAATATAATTAATTTATCATGGAGCAAAAACAATCACTATTTAATTCTTCTGCAAGAAGGTGGTAACCCAGAAATATTGAATTTAAAAGATATAAGCAATATAAGACATATTCATACTATTACCGCTATAGATAATATAACGGTAGCACTATTTCAAAGAAACACAAAAAAATGTGTAGGAATTGGTACATCATTTGCTACTGTTGCTCTCTACGATACTCAAACAAAATCAGTCGCAAAATTATTCTGTGTATCATCACCAGTTGTATCTATGGATTTTAATAATCAAGATAAATATTTAGGAGTGGCATGTAGCAATGGAAAAATTTCGATACTAAATATTGTTGATTATAGAAATGTTTGTAATTATGCCGTGGATTTTCCTTCCATTTTAATTTTCCATCAAACAAGAATTAATTTGTTTGCAGTTGGAACTGAAGAAGGATCCGTTTTTGTATTTGAGGTGGAACAACCAAATCCTTATTATACAAAGAAGGCTCATATAAATAAAATAAATGGATTGGTATTTACACAAAAAAATAATTTAATAACTGTAGGAGGAGATAATAAATTCTGCGTTCATGATTATCAAAAGAAAACGTTGATTTATGGAAGTATAATGCAGTATTCTTTAACTTGCATTGATATTACTTCGAACGGAAATCATTTTGCTATTGGTACAAATGAAGGAAAGATTTTTATATTTGAAACAGACAATTATTTAAATCCTCTGATTTCATTGAATGCTCATAATAGCAGCATAACTTGTCTGAAATACTCTAACGGATCGGACACAAATATAGATTTAGCTTCATTAGTGGATTCTAATTTAGAAAGTTTTTCTCAATACAATGAAAGTGATTTTGAATCACTTTGCAATAAATATATAAAGACAGAGGAAGCAAAAGAATCCCTAAAACTGTTCAAAACTGAGTATGTTTCGAAAATGAAAAAATCTGTAAGGCAAGCACGAATTCAAATGAAAGTACAGACGGGAAATTTACAAGAATATATAGCAAAAGAATCTGAGAAGATTAATGTTCAAGTTGATGATAAATTGGATTTATTAAGTTTTGATTTAAAAAATTTCTATTGACTTTACATAATGTTTTTGTAATTTTTTAACCAAATTAAAGTGTTTTCTAACATTATAAAATTTTTAACTCATTTTTTTTATTAGTTCAAGGGAATTAAGGGATTTCTGTACCATGTAGTGTCCATATGGGCAACGAAATTTAATTTATAATCTTTAATGACTAAATCATTTAAGTAAAACAGATTTTAAATTGTCACCTGTTTTGTTTTCTTTTGAATTTAACTGACACTTCAGGGTAATGTTTACACAATTAAAATCGAATTAATTAGAAATTGCAAAATGTGTGTACTCTTATCCTACGCTGATCAGTTTCCTCTTTTTACATGCTTATCAGGCAGGAATAACGATTTCGCACATTTTGCAACCACTTGTTCTGGTAATATATCCTATTACAATTTTATAAATAAATGAAACAGAGAGGTAAACTAACTAACGCCATATTTATTGGGTTAAGAAAATTAAATTCTCAATGTTTTAACTTAGAACTAGCAGAGGCATGCTTCCAAGTAAACATTCCGGCAGAAACGCGAAAAAGGTAAAACTCATCAATCATAGAATGCGCATATACTCATTTTGTAGCTTCTAATTAATTTGTTAATAACATATTTTCATACACTCAAGAAATAATTCGAAGCTTCAAATTTTAAAATAATTTAAATTTATAGCAGTTAGTTTTTAAAACATCTACTGCATAATTTTCTAAATTAATATTTTAAAAGCACAATTAAAATAACATCAAAACATTGAATAGAACAATTATTCAATTATGCCACATTAAGTTTAATTTATTTTGACAAAATAATTTTATATTTTTCGCATCATTAAATGCAAAATATAACATAAACCCCATTTTTATTTTGCATCATTTTAATGAATAAATCGTGATTGGAGCAATTATTTTTTTAATATAAAATCAAGCTCAGCATCTCCACTAGTCACTCTTTTCAGTAACATCATGAAATTCGTAGTATTCGTCATAGTTGCTATAGCTTTGGCTGGAATATGCCAATGCAAAACATTCCCAGCCTCTACTCCAAAGCCGAGACAAGAAGTAAGAATTTTTTAATATTAATATTTAGAATTTAATATCAACCTTTGTTTAGGTAACTTTTGAAGAAATGGTGGCTACTTATATTAAATTTGTAACTCAACTTATTATTGGAATCGAGTCTGGATCCTTTGCTAGACAAATTGACCGATTTTCTATGAAACTCTCAAATGAATTCGACAGAAATGGATTTAATTCAAGTTGTGCATTAGCTTGCAATGAAGTTAACTCAATGATAAAGAGTTGTGAAAATATCTAAATCTGAATAATGGTCTTCAAACTTAAAAGTTTTCCGTATTCCATTTTCCAATGTTAGTAGACTGTTTAAATTTACTTGAATTGTGCAATATAAATATATTAAGTAATTCTTGTTTAATTTATTTATTACACACTTACACATCTTTTTTAATTTTGAAAAAGCAGTGAAAGTGTTTCAATGAGGCGATTTTCTTTTAATTTTCCAATTTACCATTTTTCAACTTATCCTTAATACTACTACAATTGTATAAATCCAAGCTTTGTTTTTTTGTATTATGCAATATAGGCAGCTTTATATACATCTGAGCATATAAAGTAGATGACGTAAAGGAAAGTACGATCAATTATGAAAATATCTAAGAAAATTCTCATTAGATGTCGCTAGAATATTCCATTTTCCTGATTTTCTAAAGCACCCCATCGATTTCTTCATTTCACCTGTTGCATAATGCTGTATATACACTTGTTGCTTCACTTATTAGGTTCTATGTATTCAGTTTCTGTTTTATAATTAATTTATATTATATTTTAATTAACACTAGGAGGTTTTGATGAGAGTATGCAACTTTTTATGATTATATACAATCTGTGTTGATTTTTATAAATTTTTGTTTTAGAGAATCCTAGTGTGCTTGTGTTTATTTATTTACTTTCAGTCAGACATACCGAGCAAGTCGCGTGTTCTTTTATAAATCTTTTTATTTGAAAACTGGGTGATTTAATCATGAGCAAAATTGCAAAACCTGGCATTAAACCCGATGATGAGTATCAACTGCGTAAATTCATGCGATTGGACCGTGACCGCCTTCAATCGAATAATCTTGTGGAAGCAATTACGAATAAAGTAAAGAATGCAAAAGAAAAACAGATTGCTGCTTTACGCAAACAAAAAGAGGATGAATTTAGCAAATTCAACACCGACAAGTTAAACGATTTTCAAAATTATATGAAGTCAGGATTGCCAGATGTCGACATGGCAAAATTTAAAACCAAATTGGGGGATGAAGATGAATTGATGAATCAGAAGGAAGTGAAGCAGAATTCACTTGCAAAGAGGAGGGGAAGGATGGCTATGGAAAAGCAGCGTCTGCTGGATAATGAAAGAATGAGACAACAAACCGAATCTATCGAAAGAATGAAGAGGGCTAAAGAGATGGCAAATTCTAGATCAATGCAGAAGAAATCCAGTAAAGGGAAATTTAATAGTGCATCTACAACAAATACCTTTGAAATGGTTGACATAGTAGATGTTGTTGGACTTAGCTCAATTTCTGATGCAAAATAATGGGACACATATACACTGATGCATATACATCTATTATTACTTTATAAAGACAAAAAATATATACTAATCTTTATTTATAAATCGTGTTTTATTTTATATTTCTAAATAACTTGAAACATTGCAAAAGAAAAAAGGGTAACTGTATTTGTAAAAATTCCACATGATATTAAAACATGTGGAAATGTCTTAAAGGATCAGACATTTGGGTATGTCAAATGAAATATATTTGACATTCAAATTTTTTATCTATTTTATTACACAAATGTATAAAAAAATAGACAAAATGTGAAACACGTTCATGAAACGCTTCATTTGAGGCTGATCTACTGAACTTAATATTTATGTTTCTTAAACTATTAATTTTAAATTGATAGAAGCTCACAGAAACAAAACACATATTTATGTCAGAATTGCTATTCGAGACTGTCTTTTACGCATTTAAATTGATAGTGGGTGAAAAAAAAACCCTTTTTACATTCCCAGACCATCAAATTATTGCAAATGTGGATGTGTTATTCAACTGAGTTATTGTGTTTGTTGAATATTTTTAGCGTTCTATTTTGACGTACACGAAGCCTATTAAAATCTATTACGTTTGGTAGAACTATAAATTTTGGCACATCATGTACATTGTTTGTCGCTATCTGAACAAATACGATTTTTTATGAAAAATGTATGTTTTGGGCGATATTTACGTAAAAACGTGCTTGAAAAAAAAACTAATGTTGACATGTGACACAGTGAGTGTTCAATCGAAGCATATTTGGTAAACTTCAAGTGTTTAGGCGAAATTTAGAGAGCATGCGCACGTATGTTTACGAGGATATACAGAACATTCTGGTGGGGTTTAGCGGAAGTTAAGGAGACGCTCAAGGAAATTTCAAGAGACTTCGAGGGCGCATTTCGGATTCTTCTTCCCTTGTTTTTTTTGTAATATAAAATATTTTCAGTACTTCAAGTTAAAATGTCTAGACTACATACAGATTGTGTTTCATAGATGTTCAGAAGCCATTTAGAGGGTGCTAAGGGCAAGTTTAAGGAGTATTTAGCATAGGTCCGGTGTAAATGCGCTACCTGTAATACATGTGGCGCAGTGAACATAGGACAAATTGGTCGAAAAATAGAAACACGGTTCCTAGAACATAAACGATCTTTTAAACTGAAAAATCAGATATCACCTTTTCATATCATGTCTTAGATCAGAATTATAATTTTCCATTGTAGATATAAAAATTTTTCCTACTTTTGAAAAAGGTGCAAAACTTAATATCTTAGAATTAATGGAAAACTGTGTTATATAATCCCTTAATTCATTTTTTCAAATTTGTTATTTTTATGTAAAATTTTCTGAGTAATATAAGGGGCATTCCATGCCAAAACTATACAAGTTTAAGTGACAAAATAAATGATTGTAAACCAGATTTGAAGTCATTATCTCAAAAACTGTAGTTTTGGTATGCATTTTAGTAAAATTGGCAATTTTTTTAAATCATTATTAAAAATTGATTTTTGCGCGCTATAAACGTTATTTTTTATGTGGAAATCATTTTAAATGGGAAATGGGAAATCTACCAAGGAATCGAATGTCACCAACATTTTTTATAGACTACGATGCATTCGCAGGAGATTGAAGAAAACTGTTTTTTTTTCAAAAATTCGTAGGTCAAAACCACCTTTCTCGATTTTCGTCAAATTTCCACTGAAAATAACCAAAAACCTATATTTTTAAAGAGTGACATAGTAAAGTTTGGGTTTTTGAGATTTTTCATCGATTTCGGGCCAAGAATAATAATAATTCAGGTTTTTCGTCATTTGTTTGGTATTTTTTGCGCTTTGTTTGTTAAAAATTTAAAAAAAAATGTTTTACATGTTGGTTTTTTGTTTTAGATGGATTTGCAAAGAAGAGGACATGATTTGGGAGGACAGACACACAAAGGGCGTGTTTGGAGGTGCTATTTCAACGCAGTGACTTGTTTCTAATTTAAAAAGATTAAAAATAATTCGGGATGATTCACAATAGAAATCCCAAAAATTAAATTACATTCATGACTGATTACTGTATGTGTGTACAATAGTTGTCATTTCTGTTAATTTTGCTTTATACATGTAAAATATCTTATCCTAGTTCAAAGTAATGTGTTTTTCCATTTTTATTTAAATTCTTGTATAAAATTTAGTTGTTACATTAAATTTTCATTAAATTTTTGGGGCTACGCAATTATAAAAAAAAAATATTGTATGCAAATTTGTTTGCGCTTCGTTTAACTTGTTTAAACTAGGATTAACTTAAATGTATAATTACTTGAAAAAATTAAAATGTTAAAAAAGTAGTTGAACAGCATAAACTAAACTTCTTTCCTGCCTTTTACACTATTTATTGTAAAGTTATACTATAAATATTGTCCAATTAGCGTAGTACAAATTAAGAATGGCGACAAGCTGGTGTCGGATTCAACTCATTATGGTGCTACAGAATACCTGAGCTAGGGAAATTGTTCGCAGAGGAAATTGGACACATCATCTTTTTGAAAGAATAGTATGAATTGGATTACAACTAAAATGATTTTATTCTATTGTTATTTTATATCACATCCCTCTTAAAAATAAAAATATAATGGAAGAAATTGTTGTTAACATATTTCGTTATTTGTTAAAATTACTATTTATAGTTATTTTTCTGGTCCAGAACTGCTAAATTTAAATTTCAATGGATATTTTTGCTATTTAAATAAATTAAAAAGTTGTGAAAAGTTAAAAAGAAACAAAAATAAAATAAAATATAAAAAAAGATTTAATAATGTGAAATAATTTCAGTTTTTTTTCAATTTCAAATCTTGTAAAATAAACCAAATCGTTGGAAAAAAAAATTAGAATCTTAAAAAGTTGAAAAACTAAGTAAAAACCTAAAATTGAAAAGCAGATAATTCAAAAAACGAAAGTTTGAGGATAAAAAAATTAAAAACCTAAAATTTTGAGTTAAACTAACCAAAAAATTAACTCTAGAATTACTAGCATCTGAAATTATTTAATTTTCAATATTTCAACACTTTCAATTGTTTGTTTTTGTCTTTTGCAAACATATGTTAATATTTTTTTCAACTTTTCAATAAATTGTTATTTTAATTTTTTATTTGCTGCATTTTTGTTGGTAAGGGGAGAATAAATAAAAATTTAAAAACAAAATTTTTTTAGATTTTTTTATATTGATAGCCCTTCCCTCATAGTTCCCAGGTGATGTACATTATCTTATAACTAAAATTCCGAAATTGCTCTTCCATATTCTTCCTCTGCACAACTATTTGTTTCTACAAAGTCCAAAAAATTGCACAAAAGAAACATGGCCTTTTACACCATGTTACCCTTACATCATTAGTCAAAATATGTGATTTTTTCGTCGTTATATGTAATCATGGAGACAGACCCTTCAATCAGGATGGGATCTAATGACCTTAGCTATCCATGCTCTCTACACAAAAAAGCAAGATGTTTGCAACAACCGCAGAAAAAATAGTGTCACGTGCTTGAAAAAAGAAAAAAAAAATCAGCAATAGCATCTTCAAAAGCATTTATCAATTTTTTTAGAAACAGTACCATCTAAACTTTTCGTTTTTGGGAACTATTAGCATAGTGATTAAATTTCATTCATATATTGTATTTAGAACAATTGGTCATAAAACGTATAATCTATCTTTTCTTTATAATGTAAGATATGTAGTCCCAGGTTTTATTCTATTTGAATGCATTAAGTATAAAAGAGATAGAGATTTTGGTTATAATTGAAGAAGGTTTCTATAGTTCTGATTAAATATTCGAAATTGGATCCATAATTTTGGGGCAAAATCTGCGTGTATTTTAAAGTAACCATGATATAAATATACAAGGTATGACCTTGCACAATTTGTGTGTGTGATAATGTGTTAATCTCTTTGGCTATGATTGGTTAACGGCGTTAGCGGTTTATTTAAAATTTTAAACCAAATGACGTTGAAACAGCGAAGTAATTCAAATAGATATGACGCGTGCCAGCACTTCATTAAGAGTATCACACCGCTTGATCCTATTCAATAACCGCAAATTTAATTCGGCCAGTCACCAGTCTTCAAATGATGATGTAATACATTATTTCCATATTATGAAATTTACGCACGATGTAAACCCCGCTTTAATTTCAGAATTTTTCATAGTGCAAAAATAAAGCGTAATACATACTAATTTAATTCTAAATCTCTTTCATATTTTTAAAAAATCAAATCGTTTGAATAACTCTGAAATGAAAAATATTATTTAATTAACAAATCAGAAAACCGTAAATTAATTTTGAAAAAGTTTTTGTCTTATTTGCATATATTTTTGTAAATACAAACGCCTTCACATCCCTCATCACTCATTTTATTACAGCATTAAATGCATACACAATGAATGTTTTATAAGGGTGATCATAAATACGATAAACGAGCTCAGTTTTAAAATGTAATCCTTTCATAATCGAAAACATAAAAAGTACAAAAGCATTTCCACTTACCAGCACGTATTAACGGTTGGATAGTTTTAATTGCTGTTAAATTCACGATTGCATATTGCTCATCAAATTTCACACATAAATTAATCAAATTAAAATAGCAGTTGGCATGCTGGATTAATTAATCTGTTTTACGGTTTAATTTAAATTTATCAACGAGAAACACGGGATAGGGAGAAGTTAGCACTAGTATTATGTTATTCTAATTAAATGGTTTACGTTTGTCGTTTACAATTATATTTTAATTACTTTATATTGGAATATATTTTAAGGAATACAGGAAAAAAGAAACAAGTTTATTTCAAAATATTTTTACCTTCTGTACGTTTTAACAATTGTTTTATTACTAAATATATTTAACATATTTATATACAGACATATTTTTTAGTCATTCCTTTCGGATAGCAAAAACTCCAAGAATTTTTAAACTGTATTATTAAAAATTTCTGCATATGTTTTTTCATCTCTTTTCGTTCATTTCTATCCCTCCACGTACTTCATTTTTCACACTATTTTGTATCCCTTTCTCACAACATTTCTTTTAAATTGCACAATATTTGCACCGCTTATTACTTTATAGCAGCGACTTAAACATACCGTTACTAAAATTTTTATTATTATCGTTCAATAGCTATCTTTACATCGTTGTTTATAGGTTATATTCATCAATCATCATTTTCTAATTGATAATAAATAATGTCCTTTTCATTCAATTTCTGTAAAAACTTTTATTCTATTTTAGTATGTTATTTTTCTATAAATATCTAAGTATTTTCTCAAAAGAAATTCATTTAAAAAGATAATATTTCAATATCAAATTTAACTCGTAACATTTAATTAGTGGGTGCATATTAAATATTAATCTCAGTTTTTGTTTATAAATAATTTATTGTAGAGTGTTTCATATTAATTCAATTTTGTTCCAGGGAGTAAATTAATAATTTACGATAATCTGTTTTTTGTTAGACCTAATGTAATTTCCAGTAGCTTTTGTGATATTTTTAATTAAAATTATTTTCATACATTGAGTTTGGAATATATTTGAATTAAAATCAAATATTTTTTAAATTAGATTTTTTTTTGTTTGTTTTGTGTTAATTTTGCGTGAGTGTAGTTAATATCGATGACATGTTATCATTCAATTTGTAATCCTTTTGTGTGAACGGAACATGTGTTGCTCTATTGTTAGTCCGAGGAACTTGGGTAAGCTCAAGTACAGTGGGTAATGAGAGGATAAATGTGAAGGATTATGAAATGCGACACAGCAGGGATAAGTTACGTACTCGTTTTATTAAGAATATTTTCTGAGTAAATATGTAATAAAAAGTCCAGACTACGGATTATGCTTTTAAATGACATAATTCTATGAGTAAACGCAGCTCATATTCAAACTTTTAATTTAGAAGTTATCGGAATTTAAAAAAATATATATATCCGTGTATATTTTACTCAAAAATCGAGTGTAAATAATAAGTTATTAAAAATTCAATTTCAAAAATATATAATTACTTAATTACACAAGTGGTTCAAATCAAAACATCAATTATAAGGAACAATTATTATTATTAATATATTTAATTATCTTTAATGATTTCGGTATTATATGCAACTAGCTTTAGCCAATTAGAGCATTTAAAATAAGGCAGAAGTTTGCACCTTTTAACTAACAAATAAATAATTATAATTAATAAAAAAATTTTAAACAGTTTTATTATTTATTATTTTCAATTTAAAAAAATCAGATTAGTAGAGTATTCTTTGAATCATTCATGAAGCATGAATAATAAATATTAATCTTCTTAAATTCTGGATATGATATTAAGCGACAAGATGTTCATAATTGGAGTAATTGTTTATATAAATATAGAAAACTTTTTTAATATCTGGTTGTTCAACTTTCAGTTTTAACTTCCAAAACATTGAAAGAAATTTTGAAAAGTTTGAACTCTTTGAAACATGAGCTACATTAAAATATTTCTGCTCAAAAGAGTTCAGCCTCTTTATTGTTTTAGATTAAATAAGTTAATTATAACGCAACTTGTTGAACGAATAAATATATAAATTTATTAATGTATGGTGTTGAGAGGGAGTGTATGTTTGCCCACTTCTCTCACATTACTAGAACATGTGAATAATAAATTGGCTTGGCACTCTCAAAGGATTTAATCATGTAATCGGGGCATTAACTAACATTATGAAGTTTAACTAAATAACATTTCATGGGAATTAAGCCGACAAAAAGAGGAGGCGGTTAGAGGAGGGTAACGGGCGGACAATCCAGATAGATTAGATAAGCGGGTGGATTTATTATTAATAGCATGTTTACAACATCAAAAAATGGGGTAATTTAATTGCAGATGGTTTTAATTACACGATGATTTAATTTTAACAGGTAATGTAAGAAATTTGAAGTAAAAATGAAAGATAAATTAATTAAAATGTATTAGTCATACACTTTAGTTTGAAACATAGTCTAAATATTTCTTCTTTTATTTAGTAATTTTAATATATATTCGTTTAATGTTCTGTCCTCATCTCTAATCTACATTATTTTCCAATAATGTAAGATTTCGAACGTTTCAATAGTTTGAAATTTTTCCAATTTAAGTCCAAATACATTTTGCTAAAACTATGTTCCATACACTACATGCTTTTAGAAACCATTTGCGCATAATGAGTGGAACTGTCCATTTAAAAATTAATAGTATGAATTGTAAAAGTAATTTTGATGATTTGTAAAATTGCATACATAAATTGATTGCAATATTAACATGTTAAGTTCAATTTTAAAAAGTAATGTTTTTTAAAATTGACGTAAAAATTTTTTGGAAATTATAAATTAAATTTTAAAAAGTTATTTCTTTAAAATAGGTGATTTACGCAAATCTCAAAATTTAATATAAATCACGGGTTAACGGGAAAACTCCAGCAGACAGATGTTAATCCAATAAAGTAGCTCGCGCCCTGTAAACGTGTAGACTTTCACACACAAAACTTTATTTTAAAAGCATGAACGGATTGGAGTGATGCGCCACCCCAGCTTTCCAACTAAATTATGAATTTTCGAACACTAAAAACTAATTGAGGGATAAAAAATATTTACCAAATAACATCCCATCTTCCGACTGTTAATTAAAGGATCAAATGTTTTACATTAACGCCGTCAAGTGATTAATAATTTATGTAATAAAAAAAAATTTTAAATTAAGATCAAGGAGGTTTAATAATTAATTTAATAAAGAAGTGAAAGAAATAAGTGTGAAGGGAGGGGGCTTGTTCCCTTTTTGATTATGAGAAGCTTCATTTAGCTTCCTTCATAAAAGCTTTAAGTAAAATGTGAGAAGGAGGAGGATATTCGTTGAAAGTGATTTCGCCATATACCTATGGAATATCTTGCAGTTTGTGGTTTATGGCTGAAGAACTTGCAACCTCCACCTCTTTGATATTTCATATTACTACTTTGATGGCTTCTGCGTCGAGAGACCCAGGAGTTTTACTTTTGACGTAGTACTTTGCATTTAATTGCCAATTACTAAATTTATGAGCTCGTGTGTAGGCTCTTTTAAATAATTAAAAATTTATAAGTGAGGAGTGAGGCATTATCTAAAATGTCTAATTTATCATATTAATAAAGTTTGAATTTTTTATTAATTTAGTGCACTAGTATAAATTGATTTTTGTTTATGCATAATTGTTATGAATAATTAAAAACGAACCATTCATTTAGTGGAATTTTTAGTCTATAAAATCATACATCTTTCTTCCAAAACTTGTCGAATTAATTTACACCTTTTATTTTTTAATTCATTATCAAAGGAATTGATCAAGTATTTCTTCATTTTTCATTATTTTATTAATTAATTAAATCCGATTATTTTTTATATTGATATTGAAATAATGAGATTTATTGTGGTATAGCTTGTTGATCAATAGTATTTCCTCTTAGTTTCTAATTGGCTTTAGGTTCGTATTTTAAGTTTAATTGGTTGTGCATCCCTATTAATTCCCAGTTTGGATCGCCACTACTGCAAATAACGAATTATTGCCTAGATGGCTTAAATAGAAAGACCTTTGACACCATACCACCCATCATCTAATTACACTTTAATTAATAGCCAACTATTAATTCATAATAACGCAATAAAAATTATTTCTTTTCGATATAATTACTCCCAATAAAAATAACAATAAACACAACTTCCACTTAAAGCAATAACAATCTATTAATTCGATACGAAAATAATGAGCTATAAAAACGCCATAACGAGTGCAAGGGGGTTGAAACACTTGAAAACTTGAATTTATTCGTTGTCCATGAAAAGTTTAAAGTTTATTCAACACGCGACTCTTCACACGGTATAAATTGTAGAAAAGTACATTTTACATTTAAAGTTATATGTGATAATAAAGTCGTTTCCAAATGTCTTTTAAAATAATATTTTTCATATAGCTATGGGGACTTAATTGTTCTCAATCTCGCGTCGAGTGCCATATAAGAAAACATTAAAAATTAGTTTTTGGCAATTTTTGCAAATAACTAAACTATATATTCAGATAGTATGGATTTATCTCCTATGGATAATATAATATGTATGTTGACGGTAGACTACAAACAATGAGGGGCATCGCCCTATTTGTTGTCTTTATAAATAAATAAATACGATCTCATATTAAGCTAGATTTTTACGTCAATATCCTGCTAACAAATGGAGTTTGACGATCCTTAACTTATGCGATATTGACTTGTTATCCCATTTAAATTTCCTTTGTACATCCGTATTTTTCAAGTTATCGATCTCATTATCTACAATCCTTCTTATTTTTACTCATCCCTTTACATTTGGTGCCTTTACGTTGCACATATTCATGCTAGCCTTTATCAAATTTCTCTCGAAGGACCGGTTCTTGCATATGCATGTTTATTTAAGTATCCAATTAAACAGTTAAGTCTCATCTCCCATAATATAGATATTTATCACTTAAACGACTTGAAATAAAATTGTTAATGTCCTGGCAACAAGTAGAGCTTGGCGATCCTTAATTTGTACGGTATATGTGTTATATTTTGACTAATTATCCTGTCTACATTATTAATGAATCTTGTTAGACTTAAAATCATATAAAGTATCTATGTACAGGGTTTAAAATGACAAGTGTAAACTTAGTTTGAGCACTAGTGTTAATACTAATCTGGAGATCTTTTACTAATATCAGATTTGCAATTTACGGATTTGTCCTCTGTTACATATCCTTATTCAAAGATCTTAGAAATAAATAAATTAATAATAAAGTTGTGAGGTAATACTTTTCATCTATCATTCCAGTCTTTCTGCAAGGGTTGGTACTACGAAGAGATGCATTACCATCACTATTTTCATGCTGCAATAATTTATTTGGTGTTGGGTTTTATCCAAATTTAGCATAAATATAAATTAAAAATAAATTGTTCATGTCATGAGTGGTTTTTATGAAAAACCATATTTTTTCCTGAATGAGATAAAATTATTATGTTTAATGTACCTCACTTGCGAAAGAAAAAATAGATAACTTTGGATCATCCCTTACTCTTTTAACGAATCAGACAATGGGAGTGTTTGCTACAACTCACATAAGGGTTGCCCCTCTATTTTTTATCAATTCCATGCAGCACAGAAGATTACTTTATTTTTCATGCGTCGAATCTTTCTACAAGATATTTTTCTTTAATTTTCTATCCTAGCTTTAAGTTATACTTAATTTTGATACCGTTTGTAAATTGTTGCATATCTTAAACTTCGGGATTACATTTAAGTTTCTACAATTGATCACCTACGCCTTTTATAATGCTATGTTTGAATTGTTACCTGTTTGGATAATTAATAATTCTGTTGTGAGAGAGAAAAAATGAGTATTATAATTAACTTTTCAACAATATTAAAGAAGAATTTTACGCGTGAGTTTAATGCTGTTATATTGTTTTATAATTTTAATTACAATGGAAGCACCAGTTATCACCGTAATATTGAAAAGAAGTTTTGTTATTTTATATCGAATCGAGATTTATATGTGTATATCTGGATTTATTTGTACATTTCACAAGAAGAACAAATCAATTCATTTTTAATTAAAGTTGTTCTTGATTGTACCCTCCGGAAAGTTTTATCGCCTATATAACAAATCATTCTTGTTTTTGATTTGCATATCGTATCATACCCGACAGACAATCAAAGTAAAATGGTAAAAAATGTCACTTTTTTCTTTACTCCAGATATGTGAAATTTTTTGTATCGGCTGGTGTGAAATGTGAACATGTACGTCATGTCCAGATGAAATTGTTTATACTGCGTATTATCAATAGAGGATGAGAACAGGTAAAAAAGGAATTAATCGAGGATGGTAGCGTAAATTGAAACAAAATATTTTTACGAAGGGGGAGGAAGAGTGTATGGAGAAGGTGAAGTGGTTGGTATGCAAGAATGAGAAAAAAAGGGAAATGCAATAAGACGAGGGACACGTAGGGAGCGTGCCACGACAATCATTTCGAATCAACGCTACTTTATTTCGAACGGGTGGAATTTATTTAAGGAAGCTGGTGTAAAAGGATTAAACTGCCCTCGGGCGGAAAATGATACGAATTGAAATGATCTAGGAATACATATGAAAATTTGCAGCCCGAAGGTCAAATCAGTATAAGCAAACTAACCAATGCACTCAATGGGACCAAATATGGGAAAATTGAAAATTTAGAATTATTTTCTGATAAAAAATTTTTATTGATGAATTGAATTTCAATATCACCTTTTTTAAATTTATTTTTATCGGACTTTTTATCACCAGTTTTCTGCAAAAATTGAAAAATATACAAAGGTGATGGATTCTTTGATAAAAATGTGTTCGGTTTGACCAATTAATTATTTTTAAATAATTTCTTTTTCGTCCAAAACTTTATTGTAATTTATATATTTAAATATTGCCAATTGACTGAAAACAAATTGCTGAACAAATATTGAAAACATAGTTTCAGTACCACTGATATCCAGTCCATTACAATTATAATAAACGCTTACTCATTTATGAGTATAAATTCTCGTTCCAATACACTTATTTCTCATTATGGTGTATGCGCCGGGATGAATTATTGCTTTCTCATAAATTTCTATTTCGGTAGCAGAAATTGTATATACATAATAAAAATACGTCAGGAAGTGATGTAAACAAGCCATTTATAGTTTTAGTACCTCTGCTTAAGTGGTCCTGAATGGCAAAAATCTAGATTTATGTCTTAATTACTGGGCAGAGGGTTCAAATTGGCGAGCTTTTAAGGTAACTGCAGGGGTTTGCTAAGCAGATGGGGGAGAGTATAAATACAATTAATAATTTACAATGTTGCCGATTCATTCCCAAGCCTTCGACAGCTTATACATTTAATAATATATAGAGAAATAAAATAACTCATAGAATAGTAAGTTTTTTCTTTTAGTTTTTTTTGAAGAATATTTAATAATAAATAATATTTAGATAAAAGCTACCTAAAAAGTTAATCGATATACTGCACTTTACTGCTCTAGAAAATCGATTAATAATTTTTAATTATTGTTTCAATGAAAGTTATTAAAGTGCTAACACTTGTAAATTTCTAAGGAATTTTGGATTTATTACGTTAGTAAGTATATTGCGTTTTTGTTATTTGAAAGTAATGAGTACATCGACTTGAGAACATAAGAATCAAATTTCATAATGTGAGAGGAAGCTTAAATATAATATTCAATTTCAATTTCCTTTACTTTTGCTTATTTCATATCCATTCATTTTGTTTAATAATTTCCTATGGATCAGGTAGTTAAACGTTTCATGCATCTCTTAATCGTAAACTTACAAACTTGTATTTTTATACATTATACTAAAGTTAGTTGAATGGATTTTTTAATTGTTCAATTAAAACAATGTTATAAACAGTTTTGGACACCTTACTGATTCGTTATTTTTTATTAATATTTTTTTTTACAATTGTGTGAAACGTTGAGCATTGATTCAAAATTCAAAAAATAATTTTGAAGAACACAATAATAGTTTTATAATTCAAATCTTAATTACATTTAATGATGTGTTATTAAATTTCTTGGTTACCTATGTCAATAATCTTTGTATATAATGCAATTATAATGTATATACATAATGCATTAATCGAATAATAACGTTGTACATAGTATTAATAATTAAATTAATTAAAGTTATTAACTAAAATTTGTATAAATTAGCGATGTATTATTTTATGCATTCGTAATAGTTGTTTAACCAAAATGGGGATTAAAAAAGTAATTATAACTTCTAGAAATGACATATTAACACATTAAACGATTAAAATACGGAGAGGTCTTCTAGAAAAAAAGTTTAAACCAGTTTTAACTTTTAGATCGGTTTCGCAACTGCAAGATAACCGATACCATTCACCCGGTAATTGTAGAATTTCACATATAACATCAATAATGAAGAAAAAGACATGTTTTATTCGGAAATACACACACAATTATTGTTTTCAATAAATTATTAACAGATAAAAATATTAAAAATAAACCAACATTTATTATAATATATCAATATTAAATAGTCAACATTATATTAAGTATTTTAATTTTATTTAAAAGTACATCATACAATTTTAATTTAGAAAATGTATATTTAATAGTTTTAAAAAATAGATCATATTCTTAAGATAAAACTGGAAATGAAAACTTTTTAAGTTAATTGTATTTGTCACCGCAATGCTTCTCTACTCACAAGAATTTAATTGTTAGAATGCGGTTAACAGTATTATATACGAGATAACATGTTCCGGCCTAACCCGCATTAATTTCAAATTGTCAGATAGTAAGGTAAGCAACTCTAAAAATATTTTGAAATCTAGACAAACAGGGTACAATTGAAATTACAATAGAAAATAATTTTCATTTCACGGATTCATAATTCAGTTGTGCATGGAAAATTATACATTTTTCTTTGCATAAAAGAGATTGATTACGTCCATCATGTTTTACTAACGAAGATATTTTTGATTTTAATGTGCAACATGTCACTTACTCGTTTTTGACATTATATTCAATTATATTTACTTTGCGAATATGACGTTTTCACATTTAAATAGCAAACCATACATTGACCAGAATCAAAATAAATTTTATTCAGTTTTTTCCTTTTTTATTAATTATATATTACATTTGCCCTTAATATAATAGCTCTAAATGATAATCCACAGGAGAAAAAGTGCCATCCTCAGGAGGAGTAAGAATGCCTGACCGCTATCATCCTGGTGTTGTAGCATTGAGAAATAAATTCGTCATGATCAAAATCCAACTAAGATTTCAAGACAAGATTCACGTTTTTAATGCGCCACCATTAATACCATACAGGAAACTAGTGAAGCGTATTTATTAGTTCTATTTGAAGACACTGATTTGAACGTAATCCATGCCAACAAATTAACTATTATGCCCGAAGACGTTCAGCTGGCAAGTGTATTTGGAGAGCGTGTTGACGGAAATCATCACAATTTAATATAAAGCTCTGCCACTCACATACCATACTTTGTTAGTTTTTCTTCAATTAATTGCTGTGTTCATTTTATATCAATAGGCGGGTTTTATTATTTTTTACCATCCATTAATTGGATGTAGAATAATTATTGCGTAACGGTGTTTAAATAAAAAGAAACGATTTTTCATGTCATGTTTAATATAAACTTTGTTTAATTTGCCATTGGCAACGCTATAATTGTTTGTTGTAATTTTAAAGTCACTAGATTTATTATTTATTTTAAAGTCACTAGATAAATTATTTATTTATAGCGAAATTTAGTCGCCATTTTGGGACAAGAAAATGGCGCTAAATTTAAATTCATTTTGATTACTATCTGACAGTTTGACCTTACTGGATATAATGAAGCAGATTCTTCAACTTTATAGATTTAATAATAATGATATTTATTTATTTAATAATTGCGTACAGTAAATAGGAGCCATGTTGGGGCAAAATTCCAACATTAGCGCCGAAGCAATTTCGCAACTTTATAAATCTAATGACCTTATGTAATTTCTAATTTTGTGTTAGAAGATTAGATATATAGATTAGAACTGGTAATTTAATTTTAAGATATTTTTGTAATGTATTTTCTAAGATAACATATTCACGAAAGATTTGGCCTAGAATTTGAAATAAACAAGGATGGTGGATAGAGTGATACATTATCTCAAAACTGTTCTCTACATTAATAATAGTATACGCATTTTCCAAAACTTTGATTGGGAAGATAATCAATTATTAAATATAAGTGCCGTAATTTTAAAATTTAGAGGTGGCCTCTTTCTCATGATAAGCTGATTCAAATTTCACCACCTTTTGCTTAAGTTTCATTTGATAAAAATAGGGATTAACAGGCTAAAATCATTTAAATTACACATACAATGTAGTTTTATAGACTAGTTTCACTTGTAAACCTGTTTTATGAAGAGTTAAGTAAGAACAAACAGCTGAAACCAGCAACAACGATATAAACACAAACAACTCACTAAAAAAACAAAAAAAAGAATCCTAATCAAATTTATAAACAGTCTACATCCTCACTTTTCCTTATATCTATGTCGGAATTTAATTAATTTTGTTGCTGGGACGAATAATAAGAAAACTTTTCCAATGTAAGGATTTAAAATAAGTGGGAGTCGAATCAGGTAATAATTGCATATCTTATACTGTAGTTGCGTTCCGATACAAAAAAAAGTAATGTAAGACAAGTATTGTTGCAATGAGTTGAAAAGTATATTGATTGGATGTTGGTGATATGACGTCACGGCGTCCTTTGAACGGGGTTGGAGCGCCGGTACGCGCGGCTCTACGTTGATATAAACTGGAGCGAAACGTAGAATTCACTTCATTGTAACAGTAACAAGGCAAGAACTAGTGCAAACACACCATATCTACCCTAAATCCATATCAACGACAAGGTAAGAGCTTTTTTCTTCAATATATTTAACTTTTTTGGCGGAATTTCATATATAAAAAGTTTTGTTATGTTTCTGATAGTAAGAAAGTACACAAATATGCAGAATATGTAAGAGCGAAAAGCTCTTAAACATTTTATTTATTCTTGCACTTTTATTTAGATTTTTTATCGTCCAATTAAATTTTAGTTACATTTATATTTATAAAATATTCATCCTATTTTCCGCATTAATTCTTTAAAATAATTTCCTGAGCTCTTTTTAACTTAATTAAGCGCATTGTTGCAGTTAGGTGAAGTTTTGTGGAAATTTTATTTCATGAGCTTCAGCTTCTTAATCTTTATAAGATGCAAATACAAACTTTTGCTAATTGACCTAAAAATTTTATTGCGGATTAGAAGAAAAGGTTTTAAATTATTTATAATTTCTCAAATTCTTTTTCTTTTGCAATTTTTCAACTGCAATTAAAAAATTTATTCGATTTTAAATAACAATAACTGATTACTAAATTTGTTTTATTATATTTTTGTAAGCAACAAAACAAAATATTATTATTAATTAATTGATATCGTTTTGCTTTATTTGTATCAAAGTTTATTCAGAGTTAAATTAGCAACACTAAATACAATACATATAATAGATACGCGAAAAAAGTAATTAATTATTTCATCACTTAAACCAGAATCAATTTTTTCTCTCTTCGATCGAGATGTATATTTTATTTGTCTGCACGGTAGTATAATAATGTTGATATGTTACACAATAAAATTTTTGCGTTGAATAAATTTAATACCAACACAGAAATGTAAAAAGTCTAGTGCAATAAGGAGGCTATTATGAAACCCATTTGGGTTTATTAATGAGTATTTCAGTGCAAAGTAGGAAAAGTATTTGAACAATTAAAATATGTCTGTAATTTTCTGTGTAAGTCATAGAAAGAAAGTGTAGTATATTTCAGGATTTTTGTTAAAAATATTTTTATATCAGATGTTAATAATATTTTTAAATATTTTAGAATACTACATTTCAAGTACTATTCGTTTCTTAGAATTTGTTGCTACTTAAAATAAAAAATTTTGTTGCAAAAGCTCAACTTATGTTTTATATAATTGTCTTTTGGCTTTTTCGTTTATTTTTATAACATAAATTTGATCACTGATCACTAAATGCAGTGAATGTACTACTTTCTCTTTATATTCAGTCTGTTTAAATTGATTTTTAAGGAGAATAAAGATCACGAATTTTCATTCAAAAATTGTAAAAAGTGCATTAAATACTATTATATAGAATAGGAGGTCGTTTATAATCATTTCCTTCACTTTTTCCTCGGTTTCATTGCTTATTGATGTGTTGTAGCGTCCAAGGTGGTTATCATCTTCAGCGTCTTCACTACATTATTACAAACCAGACCAAATAATTAAATATACAGTTTGATATACCATCAGATAAATTTAATTAAAATAATATAAGAATAAGTTATTTGCATTTATTTACCTTTTTTACATATTAATAATACTTTATCGATTTCCAATTAAAATTAAAATGTCAATCTATTAATGACTTTTGGAACTTAATTAACTTATTCCTCGAAGATCCTTTGAATTTTAAAGACATCAATATTTATTATTAAATTAAATGCAAAATTAATGCAAATTACTAGAAGTTTGCACGCTTTTGAAAAAAAAAATATTATTTTATCACCCTAGATAGATGAATTAAGATTTCTTTTATAAATTTTATAGAATAATAGGACTAAATATAAATTGTCAATGCAATATTGTTTAATTATGCTCACACTTTGTAAAAGTAATAAAGTAAATATAAATAAACATTTCTATTAATTCAATTCCATTTAACATGGAAGTGTTTAGTTTGTTACAGGAAGCAAATAGGAACAATATCATTTCAATTCCCGTATCGACGCACAAAATCCAAAAATGCTGGGAATATGTAGAAAAAAAAAACCTTAACTCAAAATCAACAAAGCATATAATTATCACAAATAGAATAAGTAGTTTACTAAAAATATATTTTTATATATCATTATATATAAAAATATATTTTTGATTTAAGTAAAAATTTAAGTAAAAATTTTAATTATTGGAAGATTGGAGACGTTGAGGAATGTATTTTATAACGTAAATGTATCATTTTGATGTATTATTAAATTAGCATTATTAAATCAATGAAATATCAGGCACTAAATTTGGTCGTATAATGAAAACTTCCAATGTAACAAGTAAAGAGCACATCAAATAACTTTCTTAAGAAATTGAATTTTATTTTCAAATGACAACATTCTACATCATATCAACTCCTTACTTACAAATATGAAAAAATATTCAATACATTAATTTATAAATTTCTAATTTATAAACTTATATTTTGATAGGTATTCATCCACACAAAATATTTCACAAATAAAATGAATACTAAAATAAATTCCATGTTTATACGAGAACATACTATTTTCCTTTAACATTGTCACCATTCCATTCGCAAAAAAATAACTTGATTGACACGGCAAGCTAGGCTTCGCGAGTTCACGCCATCAACATTAATTTCAAAGTTCATGTTCAATTTCCCTCTTAACACACACAAAAAATATAAACAGCATAATTGCCATTGAAATATAAAATCAAATCACTAAATCGTAGGTAGGAATGAATTGATTTCAATCAGAATGAATTGTGAAGATAATTAAAATAAAAATGTAAAGAGGATTTGAATATGGATGAATGAGAGAGGGTGTGAGAAATTTCTATATTATCTACTCTACAGAAGTTATATTATGAGAATTGTTCGATTGTGCTACACAGCCTTATTTGCATAATTAGTTGTATAAATTTGCAAGAACAGTTTCAATCAAGACTTTGCCTTCTGACAGATGGCAATAAACACAAATCGTGAAATTTCGAAAATTTAATAATATAGGACCGTTTAATAATCTACTCTATTTTTCCCAGAAAATTTTATTCCTTTCACAAATTGTAATTGTTTAGAAATTAAAGATTTTCTCGTTCCAATAAATTGAAATTTCTAAAATAAACATTTCATTATTATATTTTGTAATATTTTGCACAATTTAAATTTTTATTTATTTTTTTAAAATTAATTTCGTTCATGTAAAACGCAATAAAACAACATTTAAACGCAACGTAATTAATAAAATATCCGATTCTCAATTTGATGAAAAGCGGCATACTGCAGAGTAATTGAATCAGGTCATAATT
Organism: Coproporus ventriculus; assembly: GCA_027574865.2. NCBI lineage: Eukaryota > Metazoa > Arthropoda > Insecta > Coleoptera > Staphylinidae > Coproporus > Coproporus ventriculus. The sequence continues at coordinate 108,313 of JAODAH020050133.1, read as the reverse complement.
TTCATTAATTGCTACCTTAATTGGTCAATGGATGCGTATACATTAATACTGGAAAACACCTCCAAACATATGTGTAGCTTTAGTTAGGAGATTAATTGCGCTTGTAATCAAGTGACTAATTAATAAAGACTGCATTTAATAAGGTAGACCTCGAATAATATAATAACCTTCATAATTACAACTATTATTTAAAAGTTATTATATAATTTACAGCAACATATTTAAATAGACATGTCAAAATTAACTTATTGTGGTGTATGCGCCGGGACATTTGTTGTTGTAAAGTCAGAGAAAGATCATGAGATAGGATGGCAAAGTGAATTTCTAGGTTTTGTTACTTAGACGTATTCTAAAGATGATGATTGTTCTGTACAGTTTTTTTTTTTTTCGCAATAGATTGATCTATCTATATATTTTTAATCAACGCCCAATTTTAAAAAGAAAATATGTAAACAGCAAGAGAATACAGGATTTGCTGAGTCCATTCGCTCATAAGTACGACATTGCACGGTGGACATTAAAATGAACATTAAGAATAATTCTGAATGATTCAAAATTTCATTTTTGAAAAGTTATGCTGAATCACAAATTATGCCAACTAACAGGGATTGAGGAGATATATTTTAAATATAATATTTTAAATTGCAGGAATTTACTTTATATATTTCAAACATTTGGTTTCCTTGGAACCATCTTCTGTGTCAGAATCTATTCAATCCAAAATACATATAATTAATTATAAATTAGTTGAATTTACAAATTCTGCGCTTCTTGAATTAATTGGAATAACAGGCAACTTAATCTAAACACCTTTTGTGTACAATAAAAAAAAATTCCCCACTATAGTACTTACACCCTATTACACAAACATTTGCACGATAAACAAAGTAAGTACACTATAAACTAGAACTTAAAGGGCTATCAACGGTTACAAGGTTATCCTCAAGGGGCTATTTTCTTTATTCATTCAATCTCGTTAATAACTATTTATTTTTATTTCAACCCCGAATAATTTATATAAATTCAAAATAATTGAATAGACATATGCCCCAATTCCAAAATCAATCAGAAACATTGAAATTAAACCAATATATAATTTAAATAGAAATCAAATTGGATTTGAATGTGAATAATTGCAGAGAATATTGTGGAAATGAAAACTTTTAAAGGCTATAAAAGTTTAAGTGAAGCTGTTACACATTTATTCGATTTGGTTACGAAAATTTAATAGATATTAAAATAAAAAATAATGTTTGAACGAACGATGAAATTATTGAGTTACAAATTTTTTTTAATAATATATATATATATATATATATATATATATATATATATATAGATGTTAGTTTAACTAAAAAATTAAATAAAAATTATCCCTTTTATGATAAAGGAAATGCAGTAAAGTAAAAATTTCCAAAGAAATTGTAATTAAAAATTTGTGTATATCGATAATAAATTTTATCAAATTTACAGGCAAAAAAAATACAAATATTTTCAATAAACATACCTACCTACAATAATTTTTTTTTCTGTATTTCTGTCAAAGCTTTCAGAAAAATACAACAAAATGCACTCGCGATGTGCGAATACTGACAATTCCCCGAAGCAGTCCCCCTAAAAAATAACGCTGATTCATATCGGTCAGGGATGAAGGAATATCGGGAATTTTATTTCGACAGTTTATTTGTCAGAGGGGATGTTTGATGTGATAGGGTTATAACGTGAATAAAAGCTAAGAACAAGAAGGTTTTACGGTACGTATCATTCAGCCAAAATTTTCAATCTAAGATGAATGTTTTTAAAGGTTTAAATAGGTTGTGAGCTTTTAAATGACATTTTAAACATAAAAAGAAAAATGTTGGAAGGATAGGGATTTCATTCAACGTTATAAAAACAATTTGGAAGATTGGAAAGGGAATCGTAGGGAGTAGAAAATAATAATTTAATTGAATGTATTGGCAAACTTTCTTTAAGTGTAAAAGTGAACATTTTTTAGATTTTTAATTATTTTCAAACAAATAAGAAATTGAATGTAACTATATAATATTTTTAAATCGTATTGTGCGTGTAATAATAGAAAATTATTATTATTATAATATCAATTAATCTCTTTAAACTTTCACTACATATGTTTAAGCATATCTGACATTAATTGAATAAATCCGAAAACCAATCCCAAATTGGATTTCAGAGCGAAACTTGTGAAATGCAAGCCAACCTCAATTATAGTGCAAACCAATTACTTAACACTTGTGCTATTTGCACCTCAAAATTAATTAAATCAACCTTATAACACAAATTTCAAACTGAAATTTGCACCGAAGAACTTACAAACCGTATTTAACTGCAACTTTCTTGGAAAATCTATACCTTACAGTAATAGAGGTAATAGGGGACGGGGCTGGAAATTTTTAAAAGCTCCCTTCAGTAATTTGATTGACTTCAATTTGCTGGCCCGAATTAATTATCAGCGACATATTTTAAGTCGATTGACTGCGATGGGCCACTTCTCACCCTCTTGACCTTCGCTAAATCAATCGGGATGCATCTCCCCGTTAATTAATTAACCCCTTCAAGCACTTGCCAAAACAATGCCTATTGTTTTCTATTAAATATAATAAAATTTTCACTTGGGCGCACGTGCACGAAAATTTTATTATGAATTACAAATTTTAAGCTAAATATAGCATGAATGGATTTAATAGTTTGTAATACAGAGCTGCATTATCTCTTACAAGCTTAATATGTTTTAATTGTATTTGAAATGTAATTTTACGTATTGTGAAAAAAAAACGTTATGTTTTTAATTTCTGATTCAAAATTGACATTTTTTATTAAGTAACAAAGCTAAAATATTGAATTAAATTTATTGAATTTGTTACTATAAAAATAAACATAATATAAAATGTTGCAAGTATAATACAGCTAAAATTGATTAAAAACAAATCCGCTCATTGTATGTAAACTTTGTTATATACAGAGTTTTAATTAAATATGTTATTGTGAAATTCAATCCAATTATAGTTACATATTTAAGAGAAATTGAATTAAAGTTCATTAAATTTTGGTAATATGAAAAGACCTCCTTCAATTGAATTTCGAGTACTTATCCAATTAACACAGTTGTTTCTACAATTCGCGGGTAGGAATCTGTATTTCCGATAAAACTTAGAATTGATCCTATTATTAATTTTACATTTCTTCGTAGATTAAAGCTTACATGTTATGAAAATAAAATATGTATATATTTTTTCTTAACCAGATTGCAATATTATATGAAACAAGTAGAAAATAATATTTTGGAGAATCTCGCGTATCTATGATCTGATTGAATATTGTGATATCTAGTTGCAATTTTAATGAACTGTAAATGAAATTTTATCAAAAGAAAATATCATTTTCATGCTGAACACAAATCTGATATTAGATTATACAATATATAGCAAATTATATTTCGTTTTTACGTGAAATATGATCATTGTAACTCATGGCTTTGAAAATGGTATTAAAGGACAAAGATCATGAGTATTAACTCTAACATTCCATTACAATGCATTAGAATACATCCCAAAAGTATCGTAGAAGCTCTTCTGTTTTTATATTTCTTATTTTCTTACTTGTATACGATGGAAAACTCTAATTTTCATTTTCCGAGTTAAAACAGATTGATAGAAAATGAAAATATTCTGGTTAATTTAATATGTAATTGATTTAGAAAGACATAGATTTATTTAAAAATTTCCAAAGCATTTTCAATTTAATGGAGCTTATGCCTCCCTTATATCCATTAGTTTAGCATCCGGCGTCAGTTGAAAACAAATTAAGTCAGGTTAGATAAAATGTCAGTAATCCTCTTTAAGAAAATTGCTGGAGCCCTAGAGAATATACGCTTCGAAACATTTCAAATCTAATGTCTATTTAGCTCGGTACACCCCAGTGAATAAAACTTAACGATTAACAGAAACCATTATTTAATACTTTCAATTTTATTTGCAACTTTGAGTCAGTTACTTAAATTATTTAAAAGATGATAAAGATCATTGATAAATATAATCTGCAATGTTTTTATATGTAAAAATAGCTGGTTTGGTATATACGAATTCAGGTGGAAACCAAGAAAACTGTCTGCTACAAATATATTTCTAGGTTTTATTGTAGTATTCCTATATCCGTTCTGTTATTTTTCGATTTAACTTTTTAGGGCCGCATTTCTGTACGTAACAAAAATTTATATAGAAAAAGGAGAAAATTCCGAAAAAAACTCTATTACCTGCATAAGCCGGAAATTTAAAAAAAGTGTTAATTTTCTTGGGTGATTAAAAAATTGTAAATTGAATTACAAAGCCGGCCAGACCTTTACATCAGGAAATGAAGCTTCGCAGTAGTCATTGTAAAGCGCGATTTGATATTTCACGCGTTTGCGAACATAAAATGAAAACCATTTGATTCATCGATATACTGCATGGTGTAAATTTCATTGAAAATCCGTCAATAATCCTTTATAAAATACGGCAAAAAGGATCAACTTGTACCACATCCTCATTTTATGTGTTACAACACACATTGAATGACACTTTTCAGATTGCTGCGACACCTATAGTGCAAGATACAAGATTTTAAATTCAGAATGCATTTTATAACACTATTTCTTTTTTAAAACCTACTAATCGAAATTGTCATTAATACGGATGCAACGATTTGGTTTAACTTTCTTATAAGGAATTATCCATGCACTCCTAGATTATGTAATAGAAACTTTAAAGCTTGTTAAAGTTGAAAGCACGTCCCGTACATCTCCCTTTGCTTCAGTAATGTCACGAACAGTTTACTTAATTAATACGGCATTAACACATTTCTCCTCGGCACAAATTTTATTAAGAGAACGCGCGCACCTCTTCTTATTACCTGTTCGTCATTACACCAATTACACAAGAATCCGTGTTAAATGAATCCTCCTACCAAGCCTCTTAATTTTATTACTTATCTTAATAAATGTCGTGATAGAAATCTTTGATTGTGATGAAGACATAATATATTTTACTAGCAAATTACTTTCGAAAAATTAGATTAGAACCCCAAATGTGTGTATGTATTTAGAATTTAGAAAGAAACTTTAAAACAGTTTTAAGCATTAATTAGGTTGTAGCTTTTCCCCCTGATCGTTTTGCATGTATTCAAAAATATTTTGTACGAAAAGAATGAAGCGGCCATATCCTTCCGGTGATTTTACGCGCGCTTTTCTACTAGCGAAGTGGCTTCCTTATTCTTGCCGGTTTTTTTTCACACATGCAATAAAATTCCGATACTTGAGTATCGCTTCTGGTTTATAGTTGTTCCATCAACACGTGTGCAAAGAAAAGCAGTTAGAATTTTTGCAGGTGTTTCATGTAGAGAGGATTGCAAACAATTTTTTGTATTATATAATATTTTAACACTGCCATCTATTTACGTACACATTAAATCACTTCCAGTTTTGAAGTTTGAAAATAATAAAAAAATACATCTTTTATCTAGGACATTTTATGATTTTAACTCATTTTTAATAAATAGTTCATTATTGAGATTTAGATTAGTCATTATATAGTCCTTATGTTCCATTTGTATTCAGGTTTATATATTTCTTTCTCTCTGTGTATTTACTATGTAAAATACTCTATATTAATAACAACAAATATATATTATTATTATTATTATTACTAAAGCAGAAGAAAATTCCCTAAATAAATTCCATTGTTAATTAATTATTCGCTTAGGTTTTAACAAATAATATTACAATTTTTTTAGGAGAGAAAAATTCAGCTATTGCATTCTTATTTAATACAAATATAATTTTAATTAAAACAGGAATATTTTCAAATATTGTACGAGATATATTTAAGATTTATAAATGTCAAGTGCCAATTTCTTCTCGGAGATAATTATTTTTTTAACATGTGTCCGAAGCAGCAAATATAGTGCTAATATTGATCTTAAAACACAAAAATAGATATTTATACTTCCTAGAATGACTTAGGAATATAATATTTCAGGAGACTGCAATAAAATACAAAATTTTAAATAATTTATTAATAATGAGGTTTTTTCTACATGATATGAAGGTAAACTATATCGTAAGAATTTTGATATTTTAAAGTTTGACGAAAGTTCTTCTTACGATGAAAATATTTTAAACAATGTTAGTGTGTTGAAGGAATAAACAAAGTTGCCATGTACTCTGGAAAGCTTTAAAAGCAGATAACTCCCTAAACAAATCTAGTGTTAGTTGACAGAATGTTATTTTACATTATATTGAAACAATTAATTTCGTAAATATTTCACTGAGTCAGTCTTTACTTTGTGGTAATTTACAGACATTTCGAAGTTTAAATAAAACTAAATTTTAAATTAAAATGTAACTGTATATTATTTTTGTTGTCTTGAACACGAGTGGCACTATTTCAATAACGCTGAAATAACACAGAAGCTACTGCCTGATATTTCAAATGATGGATCATTATGTTGGTACTACTATTTGTTACACTAGCGATATTTATATCATATGAGCAAAGGAATAAACGCTGTGATATTTGCAGCTATATGAGTTAAAGGACCCTGACTGAAGCGCCCTCGTTATAAATGTTCGGTACTTCCAAGTAAATGTATGCAAAACTTTGTACTGTTTCTTTCTGCCTATAGTGAAACTATAGTAACGATTTAAAATAAATCAAGCGGTAAATACACAAAACATTAATTTTATTTTTATTTCAAAATTTAATTAATTTCATGTCGAACAATAATCAATTAAAATCTACTTTTTTTAAATAATCCACAATATAATATTTAGTTTTATAATTTTGCATAATTAATACGTTTTATTATTGTTTCAGGTTTACCCCCAAATATTTCCAGATATGATGCAGAACGTAATTCAAATGTTGACCCGTACGATCTTTCTTTTGAGTTTGATTGCTCTGGTGACAGCAAGACCGCAGCATTTAACCGACTCTAACCAGGTAATTAATATTCAAGAATCTTTTAGAAATATTAAAGAAAAATTCATGCATGGAAATCACAAATTTAGAACGGTTTATTAATTAATCTAATCCGAGGACTTGGGGTATCTTGCATGAAAATTCAATGAATACTTACCCCACGCCAAAACCTATTGTGTAACTTGTTGCATTCAAGAAAAGGGGCCTCTTATTAAAATTTCAATGTTTCTATAGAAATATAAATTTCTAAACAGAAGTTGTAAGTAATGCGATACTAATTGAAAAAAAAAAAATTAATAAGGGATGTGTCAAATTTTATATGGGTTGCATAGAATTTTGTGTATCTAATTCTATGAAACCCAATTAGTGGTGGGGTTGTTAATTTGGGAGGGAATATTCTAACAGCTTGGATTCTATTCAGGAATTAACCAAAGAAGATATTATCCTGCTAGAAGACCCTGTGAGAATGGCATACGTGAAAATGGAATTGGAAAGAATGTTGGCTGTGAACGGGTTGGACGAATTAAGGATGGATAGGCCGATGAAAAGGCAAACGAACAGACTAAAGTGCTACTTCAATCCAGTCAGCTGTTTTTAAAAAGAATTAGAAAGACTATTTTTTAATTTATTTGATGGAATGTAAATTTTAGGGGGCAGGATGAATAAATTTTATGCGCATTAAATTCTATGGGTTGTTTTATTTGAGTTCCTACAAGGAAAGTTGATCTAGACATTTTAGATTGGTAATTTCCCAAGGTGATCGAAATAGCAATCAATCAAGAAAGTACGGGATTATACCTCAAGGCGAAATTTTATTTCAAAGTATGGGGATTGAGTAAACTTCAACATTTTGTATAAATACAAAAATTCTTCATAGCCTAAAAGCATTTGTTCTTTCCAAAGAAATTTCAAATGAAACTGTTAAATAATAAATTTTATAAAAAAAAAATATAAATGTAGCAAAACAATTTAAAGAATAGATATCAAATCAGTATATAAACGATGTATGGAAGTAGTTTCACGGTAAAACGATAAATATGCATTATCCACCTCATTTCTTTCCATTATAAATTGTATTCTATATATTATCAATCGCTTATTCTATAAATATAAAATTTCTTAATTTCAAACTTTTGTAAATATAAACCTAAATCTAAAAATTCAATTCCGAGTCTATTCTCTTTGTAAAATATAAAACAATCATTAGTATAAAATTTTTAATAACTTTAGAAGTTTAAATTTGTCAAAAAATATTCTAGAAAGCAATGTTTTAATTCATTTCACTTTAGATTATTTTTACTTTTTATGTTTCTTATATTTAGCAACAACAAAGTAATAATTTATTAGAATTTATTTAAATATATTATATATCTTCCTCAAAATTTTTAAGATATTATAACTTGACAGTGACATTTCTATCTGTAATAGAAATAATTAGGAACTTTATTTAAACTTTGCTATTCCAATGTTTTCAATCTTAAGAAAAATTTTATTTTCAGATTCCGAATGATCAAGAAAATACTATTTTGGGATCTTCAGGTCTCTCCGATGTACAATTGGAATTGTTAGCTCAAAGATTGGCAGAATACAACAACCAAATTCCATCGGCTTGGGATAGAATCTTGAGACTTCCTGAAAGACCATGGGAGCGCATTCCGGAAAAACGCCAGAGCCGCTTCCGTCAATGTTATTTTAATCCAGTCAGCTGTTTTAAGAAGTAAATTATAAGTTTTAAATTCTTATCCCTTCCATCTTAATGTTATATTAATGTGGTTATAATATATATATTGGAATTTTCACGCGTAATTTTAATGAGAGAGCATCTTGCAAAAGGCGTGAAATTTCTAAATGAAATTTATTTTTGAGGAAATTAAACACCTTAAACAACCCCAAATATATGTTTTAAATGTTAATAATAGGTGGAAATATTTATTTTCGTGTAATGAGTAAATAAACATGTAATACAGAAAGTAAGCGATTTTTATTCTTTTTCTTTTTTAAATGTATTCAGTCACGCTAACAATACTTCACATACAGTACAATAAAGTAAAAAGATCGGTTACGTAATAAGGCTCTTGTCAAACCAGGTTTGATATAATTAGGAGTTTTTTATGATTGCAAAGCAGAAAGAATATTACTTGATGCAAATAAGAAGTGCTTTAAAATAGAAATAAAAAATAAATAGAAGTCTGGATGACGAAAAATTAAGATGACACCAAATTTAAAAATATCTGAACTTTTCTAAATTTGGAGAGCTGCAACTTTCCAATTGATTACCTCGAATATAACAAAATTTGTATTTAGTAAAATATATGGACATGAAAATATTTCGAATTGCTCAATTATGTTTAGATAACAAGATTAAAGTGAAAACATTTTTTCTTGCAGAGGAAGCATCGACAAGCAAGACCAATAGCTCAATATTATCAATTTAGTAGCAACATAAGATCGATAGGTAGAGCTATTAGAAAACTATTATATGGTCGGTTTATTTCCAAAAATAATTGTTATTAAACAATATTTTTAAATTATTTTCTACAACAATTTGAGAAGATTTAATTCAATCAATATGTGTCATTACACATTTCTTGCTTTTACCTTCTACCATAAAACTTGTCGAATTCTCTTTAAATATTCCAATAGGATTTATTGAAAAAAGGCAATAAATTCGAATATATTTTAAACTGACACCACTCCCCTTATCTTCCTATAAAAAAATAATTACAGGGAAATCAAAAATCATTTTCATAAATAGCAGATAATAGATTTTCATGCACTTTGTGCTTGCGAAGTACTTTAGAACTATTCAAATACAATTTTAATCTAGTTGAGTGCTGCAAACTTATGCAATATTGAAACAAATGAAGTGAAAAGCTTGCATCTCAACTTTCATCACCCTTCCTTAAACTTTTTCGATTAAATATAAATATTGAACACTCTGACAATAATAAAATAATTTTCTTAATCACACAACGAATTTTTATAATTTCGATTTTTTCAAAACTAGGTATTGGTGAATTCTGAATATTTTATGCCATGTAAAAAAAAACATTTATATTTCATTAGATAAAATGAAACTTTGCTAAATAAAAATTAGAATCAAACCCTTTTCAAAATGACTGATTAATTGTAATGCAAATTACTATGGAGCGTGCAAAATGAGATTTTACGCAACAATAGAAATGACAAGGAATTTAATAATCATTATGGAAATTTTAAATTCTATAAACTAACACTTTATTTAACTTGTTTTAAAAATTCACATAACTTGAAACAAGTATATCCTTCAATAATTTATCAACATTTAATCTAAATTATGATCAATCATAAAATTGTGATCTTTTTATATTAGTGTGCAGTACCAGTGACGATACAGAATATAAATAATAAATAAATAAGTATACACGCAATCATTATTTTCCTCACAATTATTTAAATGTATTATTAACAATAAAAGTAATTATTGATTGAACTTTAAAATATATAATCATTGCTAAAATAATTCCAAACTGCAAATTTAAAGTAAAATTATATCGCAATCTGCTTAAGTTTGCATTATTATTCTACTTGACAAGGGTGAAACAATGTGGGGCAATGAACTCTGGAAATTTCATTATATGCTATCAAAGATGAATATGCGAAAAATACAACAATCCTTTAACCGTTAAGTGTCCCTTTTCTGTGTCGCATCCCCTTTCCTTAAGAACTTGTTCAAACACAGATTATTCTCTTATCTGAGAATATTCCACTTGAACATTACAAGTATTTATACTTCCACACAACCATAATTATCTTATATAAAAATATTTTATGAGAAAAAAAGGAAAACATTTAAATATCATAACGGAACCTTCTTTGCGGAAACTAAATGAATCCACTTTTATTCCTGTTGGTTTAAAACGGTTGTATCCAAGTTGCGTACAACAGCAAAATTATTATTATATCCCTGAGTGCTTAGGCTGCTTTATATTTTGGCAAATATATATTTTCAATAATTAATCACAATAAATATATCTTCTTCTTCTTCTTAGCACGCCTTCTCCTAGCGAAAGTTAGCGATCCAAATGGATATTTGTATTTTAGACACTGCCGAACGAAAGATGTCTCCTGATGTGCAGTCTAACCAGCGTCGGAGATCTTTTAGCCATGAGTTTTGACGACGGCCGATTGATCTTTTTCCTTCGATCCTTCCCTCCATCATAATTATCAGTATTTCGTACTTGTCGCCATATACTGAATCTTTCTCTTCTTTATAGTGTAGAGCAGTTCTTTCTGTTTCTGCATTCTGTTTAGGACCTCTATATTTGTTATTTTCTGTGTCCAAAAAATTTTCAGGATGCGTCTATATATATATATATATATATATATATATATACATTTCAAATGCTTCAATGAGCTTTTCTGTAGTGGAGTCTAGGGTCCAACCTTCGTATCCATATAAGAGGACCGAGAACATGTAGCATCTGATCATACAGATTTTGAGCTGTAGACTAATGTCTTTTCTTAAGAAGAATGTTCTTAGATTTTTAGAGATACGTTTTTGTCACTCTTCGAAAAACCCATTACTTTTGTTTTTGAGGTGTTCATAAACAGTACAAAAGATTCGCTGTGTTGTATAACACGATCCATCAATAGTTGCAGTTTTTCGGGACTGCTAGCTAGTACTGCAGTGTCTGTATATGGAAAGAAATATTTGTAAAAAAATGAAATTTGGAACTTCCTCCCAATAGTCCAGATCTAGTTCCAACCGATTTTTATCTTCCAGATTGAAAAAAGAACATATTTTGACACAACTAACAGCTTAATAACAACTGCAGATCAGTGTTTTGTAGCTCTATAAAAAAGTTTAAGAGCGCTGTTGTAAGCCAAGACCACAATCTTAAAAAAAGATTTGTTTTTTCTTTCATAGTATTTTTCTTTTCTACTAACATTGTGCAATTTCAAATATTTAGACTTTTTTTCTTGGTTTCACTAGCATCTTTTCTAGCCTTGTCGCTTAGAGAGACAACATCAATGATGTTTTATTTTTTGTCATTTTTATCTAAAATCAGAATAACACAGAATAATTCTGGTAGGTGAATTGTTCTCCATACACTCATCGTTACAAAATCTATAATAATAAAATTTTATTTAAGTCGCTCTCATTGTTAATGTTATTTATAAAAAGAAAAAAAAACAACAATTCGGTCCATCACTTTAATAAAACGCACAATTAATTATTAATAAGGTACAATTCACAATATTATTTAACAATATAACAATACTGTACAAAAGAAGAAAATTAAAAGGACGACCACGCGTACATTCACTCCTTAAAAAATAATTCCATTTCGTTATTTTTTTTATATATATATAAAATTAACTCTTAGATAAAAATTGTGTTTTAAATAGAAATTATTTATACAAACTCTCGTTTGTAAGCGGCTTTTATCTTAACTATTATTGAATACTATAAATATGATAAGGCAGTAATATTTCATAATAAATATTTGAGCAATAAATTCATATTTACACGAATATACAAAAAAAAAATGATACTGCTAGAAAATAGTGAAAGGGGAAAGGGAAGATTAGGAACTAAATTTATTGTTAAAATAGAAAATGGAAGCACTTAAACAGGAAAACATAATATTTTTAGGAATGTGTGAAGGCACTTTGAAGAAAGCTTTGGTTTCTAGGATTGTCGATTTGCAAAGATATCTGTCGCAGTAGCGTAAAAAAACGGGCACACTCTACTTTTATTTATCATAATTTATTTATAATTTTCATTGCACTAAAAATTTCTAATTTCAAATTTTGATTCTTAGATATTAAATGCAAAAGGATTAAGATCATTTAAAAAAAATGATTAGATCTTTGTAAAATTCTGCAGTCAACTTTTTCCATCGTTGGTATCACAGCAACAAAAATTATCATTAAGTTAACTATCGATACAAACATTTTTTATAGACTCTAGAAACACGGCACTTTCTACGTTATCCAAGAAACCACGGCTAAAGAGAGCAGATGGTGAAATTGTATTATTATAACAGTCCATTCAAAATATTTTAAGAAATAATATAAATATGTTTAATTAATCTTGTTGCATATTATTTGTTTTTCGGAATAAAAATATTAAATGATAATCTAAGCAATTAAAATCAACCGAGTAAAAATTTAATTTACCCAATTCTCTATCTGCCTGGTGCAGTATGGATTAAAATAAATATCTTTTATTTTAAATTTACCCGAAAAACAAATTTATTTAGGTAAAATTGTATTCACTGTAATAAATAATTGGCTTCGACTGGACAGATTTCTATTGGTGAAAAAGTAAATTCCATTTTGCGACTGCAAGCATGCGCATATCTTAATTTACCTTATTTAATATGTATCACCTACAGACATATAAGAAATCTTTAATCTTCTTTCCAAAATTGTAATAAAAGTTTTCTGCGTATTCGCTGCCTCAAAAACTGATAATCATCTGATAGAAGGGCAAAAATAATAGAGAATATATTTTCATAATTTCTTTCCATATTTAGCCGCAAAATAGCTAAAATAGTTTATTCTTTATTCAATAGAGAAGTAGTCGATGTCCAGTCTCTTTTTCTATAGTTTCCAGACAAACTTGCCTAATTTACGTTATTGTTGGTTGATTTAATTTTAAATGGACTCTATTAATGTTGAATAATAATACTTTAAGATAGTATGCTACATAATCATTGCTTACTTTGAAAATCGATCATTAAAAATATTGTTATTCTTTTTCGAATCGTTAAGTTATGCATCTTTTAATTATTAAATAATCTGAAAATATTTTCTGCAATATGTTATAAAAGGTGAACAGATAAAAGCACCATAGTCTTAATATCTTTTGGCAGTGCCATTCAATAGTTTATTTATTTTTCTTTTAACTGCAGCCAAAATTTTTGCAGAATTTCAATTTATAATGAAGAAATAAAATTTAGTTTTGTGCAAAAAAAACTAGCACCAACAATTATCAAAGTAAACAATGATAAATATACTGATTAGTTTTAACAATTGAAGATTTGTTTGCGAATAGAAAGCAATTTTGTGTTTATCTCGACTAGCGCTAAATCGTTCATTCTCCGTAATATTAAGTACATTCAAAAGAATCCTTATTGCATCAGTCCTAATTAATAAATTTAATGAATCCTCATGAATTTCCTCCAGAATCTGAGTTATTCCCTGTGGTATGTCCAGATTCGGGACTATTGGTATTGTGACAATGCGTACAATGGAGACATACACTGCATGAACCCAGCTTTTTAGCCAAAACCGATTTTAGTTTTAATGCAGGTCCCAATTTCATATTCATTGTTGTTGTTAGGTGTTCTTCAGTTAATAATGGAAGACCAGAACCATCTATCCTTTGATCCTTAAAATTCTGAAAAAGAAAAAGAAGAGTTAGTATTATCTATGTGAGTTTTTATTAGATAGTTTTGAAATATATCTTAAAGACTTATCGAAAAAAGCTATTTTTCGGAAAAGTGCCTGTGTGGATACCTGTCCATTATAAGATATTTACTTTCCATGCAAGAACCAATCACCTGTGGAAAAATTAGTTTCAAAATTTACCAAAATTGACAAGTACATGCCAACTCTCGTTTTTCATAGCCTCAATCCGGACGTACTTAAAGCATATAAAGTTGCTTTCGAGATACTCGTTATACCAAATCAAGAAGCGATCAAATACAATTTTTTAATTTCGTATTTCTATTTTTATAAGGAGGTCTAATTTCAATATTTAGTTTTTTTTAACTTCGAATTCTTTAGTAATTTTACATCCCAGTATTTATTTCCAAGAGAAAATTAAATTCCGCTCAATGACGGACAGCTCTATTCAAATTCTGAATAAATTCAATACAGAGTCTATTGTATGCAACCTTACTAACATGATGGCATGAATTTGTCCTATATCAACTTTGAAAAATGAATCCATTAGTTTTTCCAAATGAAGCGATTGTCTACTTTACGGTTATAGGTATAGAAATAACACTGAACATTCTCCTCATTACGCATTTTTTGCCATTATGCCCGTATTGATTATCTTAACGGAAGTTCTTCTTATTATTTTACAATTATGAACCGTTCGAGAATCCTCGTTTTGAATAATTAATAATTTTTAACTGTTCTGACATGCAGGAGAGCGCGCAAGCTTTCATGCGTTCCGGTTGTCACGTGATTTTTCATCCTCCATTTAATTCGATTTTATAAAATACGTGTACATAACAGGAAATGCATCGGTGAAAGGCAGATTGATAAATAAATCTAAAAAGGCGCGCGAGGGGCTCGCACGCGCGATTTATGATCTCTGACATGTCCTTATCGCGAGTTAACGCGATCCCCGGACGCAAATTTATTATGTTAAAAGCTTGCTAGTAATCATTTGATATAAAAGGGAAAAAAAAAGAAAATTTTGTACGTTTCACGTACCGAGCTATTTAAAAATGAATTGCTTGCGCGGTGAGTTAAGTTATGAAAAGCGGCAGCTTCCGGTTGATAATAATCTAAATAGTTTAGTATCGTGGAGGTATCTCGTGTAGGTAACAAGGTAATTAGAGAAAGAGCGAGCTAGATGTTAACATAGCCACCATGGCACGGGTCTATAATAATAAGATTCGTGCAGCAAGAGCACGCATTCTCATTATTCTGTACTGAAGAAGCGGGCGCTCGCACCATTTACTTTAACTTGAAACTATGCAGCTCTTAAGCGCAAGTAGAGCGAATAGGACAAATATTCAAAAAAATCTAAATTACATATTTGTGCCCCATGGTGCTACTACAGCAGCTCACGGCATTAAATCTTTATGAGTAACAACATGTATTATTATGTATTATTACAAAGAACTCCATGCAAGATTACATTTACAAAAAAAAATCACGAACATCTGCTCTAAAATTTTGCACTCAAATTTCTTTGCTTCTAATATCCTCTAACACGTTAAAAATGCAAAGCGATCAAAAATAAAAAGGAAATAACAAGAGTTTCATGGAGCTGCAATATAATAAATCATTATGTTGCCCCAAAGGGCACACAAAATCAATAAAAATTAAAAACATGTCGTATATTTATACTATTTAAAAAAAGAGCAGAAATTATAAAATGTGATAAATGATCAAAATTCTGATACTCCTATTTAAAGATGTGCAAACAAAAATATAAATATAATATATATTATGATAGTTCATAATGTTGTTAGACTATGATTCATGTTGCACCTCTTGCATCACAGAGAATGATCTTAGATATTAATAACAATCCTAAATGGAAAACATTTAATCGATTCGCTTATTTATTTTTTAATTACAATAGGCGCGGTCCTTGAAATTCAAGCGCGCGCTCGCGCACGTTCTTGCTCTTGTGTATCCTTTGTTTAATGCTTTAATACGTGTTTGCCTGAAGTGATTCTCATTTTTTGAACAGTTAACTAAACAATTTTCAATTTTGTAGAAGCAATTTGATGTATCATACGGAGATATATTTAAAAAAATAAGCTAACTACAATACCTAACAATAGGCATTAAAAATACAAAAAAAATTAATCAAATATATCTATTGATGAGGTTATCGGATTAAAAAATATGATAGATGGTAGCATACATAAAAGTTAAATAATTAATGATATTAATTATTAGTAACATGAGGTCGTATGATAACTTTTTGAAACATCTTGCTTACAATATTGACAAAAATAGTAAAATTATTTATGATAGTGTCGATGTATTTGTATACAACTGATGATATGGCTGGGTCAAATGAAAAAGATCCTATAGGTTCGCATCTGCCTAAACTGTCGGATATGAAAATGCGTTTGAAAAAGATCGGATATGAAAGATCCATAGACGATGTCTTTTGAGCCCATTTTCATATCGGATGGTTTAGACAGACGCAAATACATCTGAGGTTTTACAGATGTATTTTCAGTAATAATATCTCAAGAGCACTTTTGTACTTTCAAAAATACTTTTCCCGATTTTTATGCGAAATTGATATTTTTCTAACAAACCTAAAAATTCCTCAATGTATCAAGAGTCTACTCCTAATAATGGATCTCTAAATTCTTATGTTGCCTGAAAAAGCTAGTATTCTTACAAAAATGATACCTATGCGATTAGTAAAATAAATAATCGTATAAAAAATTTCTGGCGTCTTTTTGGATTTCTTCATTTTTTTTTTCTTATTATTTTTATTTAATGAGTTCTAAGTTTAAAATTTTGGAGAAATACGTGATTGCTATATGTTCAACTTATATGATCTAATTAATTTATGAATTCTGGGCAAGCGTTCTTTCACATCCTTAAACATCACCATTTGTGACTGCTATAAAAATACTGCGGCGACTAAAATGAAATTAACAATATATAGTTTACGACCAAAAATGGTTTTGCAAACCTTTCACCCCATTCTGCTGACCATTTAAGGCAATTTCTAGTTGTATTTACTGCCCATTATTAACATAACGCAATCTTTTTGTGTGTGCATGTGTGTTTTCTCGTATTGGCATGTGCTCGTTCATGTTCGCTCGAATAACTATTGCACTATGACATGTAGATAGGCCGTGCCGTGCAATGAACGCAACTGGATTAGAAAAAGTCACAAGCAAAAGGCCGTACAGACAACCGGACGCAATTTATATTATATACCTATACGGATGCCGATAGCTACGAGCGCGCGCGGGTTCGCGCTCTTTTTTAATCAAGATGAACGGTATTACCTCTCACCATACAAGAAAAACTTTCAAAACTAATTTACGACAAGCAACAAACGATTCTTATCTTCTTTAATTGGCTCGCACAAGTTACAGTGGAAGATATTTGGTTGTTATCAGAATTCAATTATAAAATGCAGAAATTTTCAATTAATAATTTATGATAATTTAGAAAATTGTTTGTTGCTTTTATGGCGGATGCGCCGGCAGGTATGTCCTTTAAAACAAATTCAAGTTGCGCACTTGGTTTATAAAAAACCAGTAGCTTAAGATTTTTCATATGTCTAACTTTTGAAGACGAGTCGTTATTAGTTGAACATTTTTTTTTCAAATTTGGTACTTATGATACTCAAAAATTCTTCTAGCTGAACACGTTGGACAGTACCTAACATTCTTATTTAGTGTGGTCAAATGCAGAAGGAAACATGTGAAATTTAATTAGACGTTTTAATTTAAATTTACAAAAGTAAACGTTTGTATAAAAAATGTATTGGACTATACAATGTGTTTAAAAAAAAATTCTAGCAAATTTTAGTATTTTATCAATCTTTTCGACCAATTTCTCAAAAATTTTCAAAAAGTATGTTATTATTCTTCAAATTTATCAAAAATTTGTGTAATTTCCAATAATTTTTTCTATTTTCCCAATTTTTACATTTACAAGTAATTATGAAAATTTTTCAAAACGTCGGGATTTTTTTAGGTTTTTCTCGACAAAGTTAAAGCTTTAATTTTATTAAATAAAACTTGACTGAAAACGAACCGTCCAAAATTAAATTGTATTGTTTCTTATGGTTACTACTGTCTGTTGTATTATTTTTTTATTATTTTTCGAAGCACGCATAAGCGCGGGGTGTGTATGTGTGGGGGGACAGGGCAAATGCAGGGCGCGGCTTTCTCTCCGCGTTGTATAAACTGAGTGACCTGCAGCGACCGCTCCCTGACTCGCGAGGTCACTACACGCTGTCTGAACCAGATCACATCGCCTCTTCAGGCTTTTGGCCTAACAAACATATTTTTTTCGACAACCAATCATAAATTGCAAATTTGGTTGCATAATATGCACATAAAGTTGTATACACTCAACATTTCAATTTTTTGATCAGTCTAACGGAACGTTAATTATGTAGTGATGGTAAATTTTTATAACCAATTATTTTGTTAAGACAAATAAAAAGTAAAGCGAATCGAGAGTAGCGGATTGGTTACGGTTAACCCACCAGGAGTTAATAGAATTACACGTTTTTTTTTTTCGGTTTTGTTTATGATGGCGGGCGCGCGAACGCGTTTTGCTGCTGTAAATAAGTCGTGCCCAAGACATGAGAATTATGAGATTTAATCAAACCTGTTGCTCCGCAGTTGAATTATAATTTCAGGATGAATTAGGCAGCTGATCGAAATTGCTTGATTCTTACCTGAAACAAATTTAAATGGGATTAATGAGGTGGAAGCATGAAATGAATCAAATCTGGACATAAAATAGACGTAAAACTTGCAATTGTTTAATTTCATTATAAATCAAATTTAATTAAGCAAATTATTTAATATAGCCAATATATTATTAAACACCAGTTCAACCAAACTTTGATGGTTCAATGAATATTATAATTTATGTCATGTTTAATACTTATTGTTTCTTGACATTTTTTATGATGCAGATGGCTTTTGACTATCTTAAGAAGTTTTAGGTAGGAATTTCGAAGATACTTCTTATTTTGTATACACCCAAACATATTTTAAAGACATTAAAAATCATGAATTTTATAAGATTCTTTTAAATAATTTCCCAATTTAGAAAAAAATAAGGTAACCGCTTTTTTAAGCACTTTCATAAATCATTTATGATCAACATGAACGTATGATCGTTTTGAAGGTTTCTGCGATACGACCATCTGGTCCAACTTTTGAGCGGATTTATTTTAATCTATTATTAGAATTACAAGTATCAAATGCGAGCTTATTTAATGTCCCTTCTTTAAAGTTGGTAAATTCCGATAGCAAAAGACAAAGTACGACTAGATTTAAATGGAAAAAACAAAAATTTCTGGGATCAGACCAGCTTGCCAGCCGCATGACATTATTAGGTCACCAAATCATAAATTCAAAAAGAGTGCGTTAAAAAATGGAATTTGTCCTCCAAATGTGATGTCACAAGGCATTCAAACCATTTTTTTCAGATTCCTCGGAAAATTTCCTATCGATTTGGCTACTTGCATGTCAATTTTTACGTCAATTAACTTTGATAAATAGTAATTCAATTCAGTCATAAATAAATATAAAAAATAATCGCATATGATAACACCCACCACTCTATGGCAAAAATCGGAATTTTTAATGCAGCAATTGTGGGTGATATCATCTATAATCATTTTGTTGTACTTATTTAGATTTTGATATGTTCGGATTCCATAAAAAATTTTTGCACGAGAAACATGTAATTTGATTGCATTTTAAAAAAGAAAACATTTTTAAATCTAAATATAATTTTTTTGAGAATTGACGAAAAAGTGATAAGAGAAACTTAATTTGCTTGCAAAAAATCAGTTTTGATTTTTTCATGGCAAAAATAACGGAAGAATATTCTGTTTCAGAGTACAGATATAGATAAAGAATGATAATTTTGGTTAAGAGTAATTTTCTTGTTACATTTTTGTGCTTGTGTTTTCTAAGTTACAGGTACAATCGAGCTTTATGTAAATGTCTTACTGCCAAACTATTTCGGATTCCAAATAACCAACTTTTAACTAAATATAAAACACTAAATCGGTCCGATCTCGAATACGGTTTAAGCCACTCTGTGCATTAAATGCAAAATCCTATAGATCACAAGCTCATTAACCGCACCGCAAACTTCATATTTAATAAAACAACATATTAAGTTTGTCCTGCAAAAAAAGTAATTAAATGCTAAAAGCACTAATTAATTAATTTCATCAGTTAAAGTATGTAAATTTAAACATGTTAAAACATCATAAAACTGTGTTATTCAAAATTTTATTTTATGCTAATTTTTACATTTCGTTTTTTTATGTTCTAGAGCACAATTACATCGTGCCTTTTGCCGAGGAAATAAATTAATAATGTTTTTGTACTTTAAGATAAAATAGTTAATGGCTCATTCATTCTAGACCTTTAGCTGAATATATTACGCCTTTGATGAAAGAAAATAATATTAATGTTTTTTTAATAGTTTTTACGAGAGAATATACATATTTTTTTAGAATTATGTATTACTCCCTACGTCCGAAATTATCGTTATTTCACAAAATATAAATTTTTTCTGAAAATCATAATCGAAATCGAAACATTTTATTGCCGATAAGCCTAAACGTATCTTGTAAAATTTGTTGCAGTTGAAGAAAGAAAGGCTAAAATCAGGAACACGACGCTATTAATAAGCGGTGACTGATTTTGGAGCTTATGGTCTTAATGTATCTTAAATTTGGAATGCGATGCAGAAATATATAACGAAGATAAAACATGAACCATGTGGAAAATCATTTCTAAATTCGGATAAAATTAAAAGTATCCATTGAAATTGCTAAAGATTTTAATATTTTTTAGTTTTATCGTATTTTAGCTATACATTAAAAGATGTTTTTGTAAATTTGGTGAAAAAATATTATAAAGTAGAGAATTATATGACTTGCAATTCAAATATTTTGTTGTCTATATATGACCATTCAATTCCACTGATTAACTTAATATACTTGAAGCAATACTGCACATGTGATTGATTGAGAAAAAAAAATTAATTAAATTGCTGCAACCAAGTGTTTTATTATATATTCTTGCAATTACGGGTCGCTAGGGTGCACAATCATCTTGCTCGTCACGCGCCATCAATTTTCAGCTCGTAAAAATTAATTTTAAGTGCCGTTCTCGCTCTTGATCCAACAATATCTCTCAGAAGAAACAGAAAGAAATATAAAATAAAATCGAAAATCACTATTGCGAATTAGGATGAGGGAGAAATTCAATTGACTCCTTAGAAGAACGAGTAAAATTTAATAGATACGTAAAGTTTTATGATGACAGCCCAAGTATCGACTTTCAAGTTTGTAGCTGCACCAAGTCATAAATATTAGTTTGTATATTAAAATAAAATGAAAAATGTCAGTGGCTGCCAAAATTGATTTTTTTCATTACTTAATTTTATTTGTTTGATAATGTTGGATAAAACTACAAACCAAGGAAAATGCAGGTTGAACTGTAACATGAATTTACCACTATAGCACAAAAATATAATGTAAAAGTAAAAGATTTTGTTATACGGATCAATATTTTCGATTAACTTCCGGGAATTTTTAAATATCTTTTACATTTATATTTTTAAAGCATGTTTCACAATACAGTTAGCAAGATCTACAATTGTTTTCTTTCTGTTTCTGCTAACTGATTTGAATTATTCAGGCTTTGTGTTTTTTCAGTTAGCATTGACGGATGAAATTATAAAAACTTTAAAGATAGATTGAGAGACAATCGCTATTCACGTGCGCATGTGCAGAATGCATGCAACATATGATCCCAAAATATTTAATAAACTAAAATTCTTAGTGATTATTAGGATTAGACCTCGTTGCAAACCATTTTAAACAATGAATAATTACTTATGTACGATTGTTCATACTTTTTTAATAATTGCTTTCGATGTTCGATAAATTTGTTCAGCGTTTGTGCAATTGACCTTAGGCTCGACTTCGCTGCAATGATTCCCTATTGCAACGAATATTAAGTGTAAAATCTGCATAGTTATTTCATCTAACTGTTGAAGATATTTCGGCGCCTTTAATGGCTTTTTGAATTATCCAATATTTATAGAACTTAAAAATTATTAGGGCAAAACGGTGTTTGTAGGAATGTCCAGTTAAATCAGAGTTACTGTATCATATATTTTTTTTTTCATTCTCATACTTTTGTAACCAGTTCAAACATTTTTAGGGTTTTTTTCTAAAGTTTGTGTATAAACCAAACCGGCCCAGACTATTGCATAATCTCCATGCATGTTTAATTAATTTTTAATGTGCAAGTTACATAATCCCAACCTTAGATACTTATCAGTACCAAAAAAATTTTAATATGAAATAGTCTAAGTAACATATATCATTCGCGCCCAACTCGCTCCAGTTAAAGATGCTAATCTTAAACTTCTATTTGATCATGAGTTATTGCGATGTGCCGCCAGCCTTCGCCCCCACCCTAACAAAAGGATGGAATTCATATTTAGATGTAATCTTATTTTTTGTGTTGGCGTGCCAGAGTTGTGTGTACGCCAATGTCAAAGGTTGAAGTGCGCTCCGGGACAATAATGAACGAGAACACGTTAAAGAAGAAGAAAAAATGAGGATTGGTTGGGCAGCGGTGTGTAGGCAGCGGATCTGATGGGGGTTCGAGAGGGGGCCCGGTAGCTCGGCACGCGCCCGCGGGCCCCCGTAATAACACAGCACTGCTCTAATACCACGGTCTGGACATCGCGTGCACAGGCGATTCTAAGGAGCCTGCATGCTTGTATAATTAGTATGCGAGACCCGATTCAGCTCCTCCGCACTCCGGACCACTACGATATTTCTTTTAAGCGGACCCCCGGAAACCAACACACCACAAACCATCAAAAAAAGAAAATAAAACACTAAGGAACCAATTTTCCCACGACTCCTGATCGTTCATCAATGAAATAGAAAAAAATCGGGCCTACTGGACCGTCACTGGATTATAATTCTGATCCATCCTGTGATAACCGCAAAGTTCCGGTCAGTTAGCTCGTCCTGTCCAACAGGTTCTTGGAGCTTATTACAACTCGACCATTTATTAGAAGGAAAAAAATGACTGAATCCCTTAATTAAAACTTGTGACTTTTAGTATAATTTTACCTTTTTCTCCTTTTTTTTCAAAATCTATATACATATAAAATCAACACAATAGCGTCACGATTGTGCTGGGTAGAATAAGTAAAGTCTTCATTGAAATAAAAGTGTATTATTCACGCCAGTGGCGCGTAAAGACCAATACGTGACGTTCACAGGATGAACGTGACCGCCTGATCCCTTTCAGGACGACCGCACCGCAGTATCTCATCTCGCGGGGAGGACAACAATTCAAAGGTATATTGCGCGATTTAGTTGGCGGCGTCACGGCAACTGTTTTACAACCTGACATGCACAAAACGAGCAGAAAAGGTGCACGGGCAAGCAGATCGCAGAATAAATAATTACTGCCACGCTACTGCAGTAGGAAGTTGTACAGCGATTTTAATGAATTAACGAGAAACAACATGTCCCAGAGCGAAGATCAAGATCTTTCATTATCTCTTATGGAGTAAACTCCAATTTTAAAGCAGTATATTTTAAATCATTGTGTCCACCTCGTGTTCTCTATACAACTGCTGCAAAATATTTCAATTGCTTTATGTAATTATATAAAAATCAGTAGTTAAAAATGATCAATCTCACTCTCACTAAATATCTCGGGAATGCTATAAATCTATTCATTTCGACATAAAAACAAAATCATTTTTATAAGCTCTCTTAAAGTCACTCAAAATTAAGCAAAAAATGGAACAATATAAAATCAAAAAAATTGAAAGTTGATGTTTCTATTCATTATTAATTTAATAATAAATCAATTTAATTGTTCAAGTATTAAATTTGATTGATTATTGCATTGAACGCTACTTTTGGCTGATGATTTCCATGTAGGATGAAACATGTTCTGCAGTCGCTTTGGTTCAAATAGTTTTTCTTTAATTGATAGTTAATTTAAATTGTTTCTATGATTTTAATTTTGAAATTTTCCAAATTTTAATTTTCTGATTTTTCGTTTTTCTTTGTAATTCTCATTTTTCACGTATTGGGCGTGTTTCAAGTTCCTTCTTATGCGTTTGTTTCATAGTGTATCGTTACATTACACTTTGCACCTCTAAAAAAATAATATTCTTAACTCGTGCAAAAGTGAAAATATCTATGCTGGTGTTTTAGATCGCTTTTACAATAGGTTGTCCATATTTGTTAACATTCGCCGGTTTTTTACTTTTTTTATCTTTAATTTTTTTCCAATTTTAATTTTTAGTCCTTTTCGATAATTATAAGTATCATACGCTAAATAAATCTTAAAACAACCTTCGTAATAATTTACAAAATTCTTTAATTTAACCTCCACAATGGATCTACGGAGAAAACAATTAATGATTTTACAGATCAAAAGCGCCTGAAGGTTCGTGGTTTTTCAAATTTTTGGCAATAAACAGGCGATACGTTTCATTCATTTCATTCTTTTAAAACATGCTTACAGTCGCATGATTTAAAAATTAGTATTATAAAAGTATTAATCTGTCACGTGAATACAAAATTTGTACTTGACTCTTTTTTTTGCAATATTTCAATTAGTAGTTTAAGTTCTATATAATTTTTGTTAACCTTGCTTTTTTTGTGTATATGTGTAATGGTACAAATCGTTGGAGTGTGTCCGTGTATGACCTTGCAATGCAATAAGAAGTGCAATCACGACTGGGCATGTCCTAATCGGTGATTAGGAAGTGTCTAATGATTAAAGCCAAGGCCGCGCACACCTTTCTAAAAACACTTGACTATCTGTCGTCACGCGCCTCATCGAAAATCGATCGGAATAAGACCGCGTCCAACATCGTGCAAGTAAAATCACAAATTGCCTCGATCTAGAAACAAGGGATTATCCGAAAAGGGAATCACGTAACCAAAATTGGTACGATCCAGATCACGGTCCGTGCGTAGCGCGCGGACCATTGGTAATTGCAAGACGCGGACGTGGAAAATGGTAAATGTACAACTTGAACCATATACATTTTTTTATCTTTGAAAGAATGCGAATCGAAACGAGACAGGTTGAATGATGCAGTGACCGAATATGGCGCATCCAGGCCATCTTACTGGACATTTCACTGCTACCAATAAGTCGTACTTTTTAAAATGTTTTAATAAGTGAAAATTTACGACAATATTTGTGTTTACTAAGTAAATTATGAAGACTGGTTGCTCTTAGGATAAGAAACATCCTTGGTATGTAATGATAAAAGCCGCAAGTATTCATCATGCGCTTGCGGTTGGTACAGTAGCCGTGAAATTCATCTAACAGCAGATAAATAACTTTTTCAAAGGTCATTTCGTGGTTTATAGAAAAAGTTACAGCAGGAAATGTTTATATTCTAATATTAATATTGCGTGAAAGAAAGAGAATTGTAAGTTGCATTTACTTTTAACGTAGAATACGTTTTTTGACTTTACCCATTTGGTTGAAAATGTTATTTATAATTTGAACGATCCCGTTGTCCTAAAATAATTATAATAAACATTTGTTGAAATTACGGGAAAAATACCCAGCATTGCCTGAAATATTTAAATATTTTTTTTATAAAAAGTATTAAGAAACATCAGAGAATTTTACAAAATTGCTTTAGAAAAAAGAAAAATTAATGGATGGGAGAATAGGAATTAACTTTTAATTCCAATGATTAGAACCGATAGCCAATGCCCTTAGTGTGCCAATATCAATATAAAAAAAACCAAGGGTGGAAATCAGCAGGTTTAAGTTTCAAAATTTCCCTATCCGTTTTAAAAACATAACATGTTATAGTATATTTCTCAATTTCATCAAAAATTAAAGTAAAAAACAATTTTCTTGGAAAATCTTATCTTACCTGTGCATATTCGGCGCATATGTCAATACTAGAAACAAAACTGCACACGTCTTCCACAGTCCAATTGGAAATATCTTCATGCAATTTCGGACTTTCCGATTCCGCTCGCTTTGGTCCACACACACTTCCTGCACTTCCCGTAGATGGTGTCTTAATTCTTGGACGTTTACTAGGTGGCGGCGCTGCTGCCGAGAGATCTAAAGGTGAAGATGTATCAGTTCTCTTCACATTTTTGAGCAATCCCTGCAATTCAGCCTCTTTTGCTGTCCTCACCATCGCCAGTAGGGTTTGCGTCGTTGACATATCAATCAATGGAGGGAATATTGTCGATGCAGCAAATGGATTAATTAATGGAAATTCAGGTTTCTTTAACTCTTCTTTATTTGGCGTTGGTAGTGCTGGGAGCAAAGGAAAACCTCCTGGTTTAAAACGTGGATCCAAAGGAGGAGGAAAGCCATTACGTGAAAAATACCTGAAAATAAAAACAGAAAATGAAACAAATGTAAGATAAATACACACAGAAAATGTTTTAGTCTTTAGTGGTCACAAATTTCACTTTGGCGCAGGCCGGATCGACTATGCGAAGGAAGATGGCGGCCGTATTGTTTTTCTCAGCTCCCTTTGTAGCTGTTCCCTCTCGTTATTGAGTTTCATTTTTAAAGTCTTCACTCCTTTCTTTGAAGGAAGTGGTCACTCTTTTATTTACTTTTACACTACAATGTCTTGAAAAATTGCCAAAACTATTTGAAAGATTGAAAATTTACATTTTCATGGAATTTTGCGATAATCTATTAAAAAGGAGAGAAATAAAAACAAATTTTGAAAGACACCAAATATTTATTAAATTTCATGTTGGAATTTATTTGAAAATAGAAATTTATTTTGATATTTATAAGTTTTCATTATAAAAATATCTTTGTAAATTATCAATACTATCAATAATAAATAGTATGAGAGTATTACCACCCTGATGATGTTCCCTATACGGTGAACGAAACGTCGGTATTTAACCAACAGTTAACACGACTTTTGCTCGTAAGTCACGAAACTACAAAGTATTTGAGAGACTTCTTAAAAGATGATGAAATCATTTAGTCGATCACACTGCAATACCACGTAACTCAATTTTTTGTGAAATTGTTTTCTTTTCTTTAATTGGATATGAAATCTTGCAAGGAATCGTTGTATTACTTTATTCTTAAAGGAATTTCAACAGATTTCCCTGTAACTTTACTAAGTAAACATCTACAAGTACATATACGTATTTATGTCCACAATACAAGTGATTTTCTTGCTCTACTGTAAAGTTGAAGAAACATGAGTCCCTGGTGTTGCTGTGTGAAAGACGATTTGAAAAAATCACAAAAATATCTCTAATAATATGAAAACGTTTCGATTTTTACAATTTTTGAATGCGAAAACGACATCTTCCTGGTATTTATTAAAATCGATGAAAAATTATGAAAATTGAAAATCACATGAAATATTATAATCCATTTGGATAATTTTGAAGCAGAAGTACACTACAATGCAATTTGCAGGAACAATATGAAGTAGTTCAAGCATCTGCACTAAAAAATACTTTAATTTTAATGAAAATTTCTTATTTCAATATAATCTATTTTTATTCAGTTATTTTTCTTTGTAAAAAATTACTAATTCATTCAAAAATATTAGATGGTATTTATATTGTACATAAATAAAACCTTATATAATTTACATACTCATTACATAGTTCAATACATATCTAGGAATGATGCATGCAGTTAAAAAGCTTAATGATTTGAATATTAACACAATAATTTAGTTTCTTGAAATACTTAAATATTTGACTTACTCATTTGGATTTGTGTTATTATATTTGGCAGCTAGACTTCTCATGAAATCACTGTAGTTACGACCGGAGAGGTGCAACATGGGATTAGCTTCTTGTGCAGGAGGTGTGTCTGGATGGGAGGCTGAAGACGGGGTAACGGAACGGGAGGATGTATCGGGTGTTCCAGGACTCAGCCGTTCATTTTTCACATGATTGTTATTATTATTGTTGTGGTAGTCTGCTGTAGATGTTAAGGTAGTACCGACTGCAGTTCCATTGTTTGTCGCTCTTTCAGGACGACGTCTACGAGATGGTTTGGTGATGGGTGTAGTAGGACTTTCACTTAACGCCTCAGTCGATGCTGTATCACCTAAAATGAAAATATTTAGATAAGAAAAGTTCTTATGCTTAATTATACTCATTTCTAATATTGTTCACTTTTAAATTATTTTTAATTGATACCATAGTTGAACAATAACAGAAACTCTTAAGTCTACTTAACCACAATAAAATTTAAAAAATCTGAAATGATAAGCATCATTATAATAATCTTGTATCGAAATGTTGCTATACCTAAATCGACTCCACGAAGTATAGAAAATGTAAGAGCTTTTTGCTGATTTACAGGAAAAAAAAAAATAAAAAATATTAATTAGTTATAGAGATAGATAATCAATATCCTCTAATCTATCACATTTTACTTAGCAAATAATAATCTAATCATTTCCTAGAATTTTTCGATAGTTTCGCAGTTTTACTTTCTATAAGAAAATTAAATAAATTGTTTGCTGTTTAACTATTTTATCTTTCAGTAGCAGTTAATCGGAAAAATTTTCTTTATTTCATGATAAGCAATTTTAACTTAAAAAATAATTTAACTAAATTAATAAAATTTAAAAAATAAATGTTTTCATTTTCATTGGTTACAAATATTGATACGTAAGTAACAAGAAATACAGTTACTTTTAGATCTAATATCTACATCGATTTTTTATAAAAACATTGTTTAAGATGTAGACATGTCAATTTAAAAATAATAAAGAACTTTTAAAATTTGTGTAATACGAAAAAGAAAGAAAGTGTTAAAATGACAAACGTTTATGTCTATTAAATGCATATGTAAATCTAAATGTAAATATTAGAATAGATGTCATATGGGTCGTAAAGAGAGATGTTTTATGTGATGGCGGTTGGAGATGACAATCAGATACCGAAACTGGTCGACCACCGCGGTGCTCACGCAATGATACACAACCATTTTCATTAGAATAATGCACCATTCCACCTTCGGGAATTCGCTGGCTCATCCATGCAATCTTACCAACAACCGAGCCGATTTGATTGACCCTTGGCTACCTGCTGTTACGACCTTCTTGCACTTGTTCCTTTTTAATTACTTTCCAATCATTATTATTATTTTTTCTTTTGATAAAAAGTTGATCTCCATGCAATTAAATACAAAATCTAGGGAAAGGTCGATTGGAGAATTGTGTTACGTAAAATTCGGCGGTTCCCTCCCATCAATTTACATTACAGTTTGGTTAAGTAAGTTATTTATATGTAAATAATCTAAAGGCGAAAGGTCGAAACTTTTGGTGGGCAAAATTATATAGGAAGCGGGCGCGCTGGCGCGCAGGTGTGCCCCAACATTTTATTGTTTGCTAAGTTTTATTCGATTTTAATTGCATCGCACACGCATACTTTGATTTATAACCAAAATGGAAGCAAACAAGAAAAACACGATTTTTTCCATCACTTTTTCGAAAATTTGTAGAGAATGATTTATAATCAAATTGTTACCCAATTTTTCAAGGCAACACCAACATTTCGATTTTATTAATTAAATCTTCATTATTTTATAAATTGAAACGCTGGTCGACATGCAGTAAAATAATTGTTTTAACTTCTAATTTGAAGGTTTCATTTAAACGAGATGAATGAAACAGAATTTTTGTTTATTAAAATCGACGCACTAATAGCTATTGGTTATCAGCGGTTTAATCATCGGAATTAAAGTCAATCAATTCCTCATGCTCTCATCTGAAAGTTGAACCCGGGACCTCATGCAGATTAATTACTATTAGTTTCAAAAATAAAAATATATTTTTCAAAATTTTTCATTTTGTCAAATATGTCACCAAAACTTTTGCACTAAACGGACAAAATACAAAAAATACAGGTCAATATGTCTGATGTTTTTAAATTAAAAATAAATTAATGATTTAATTGATATCATTTATTTTAGTTTCCTTTTGTTTCCGATAAAATAAAGAACTAATAATAATTTTTCCAGTAGAAGCTCGGGTTGCACTCGAAATGAAAAGATTTTGACATATTCGGAAATTTTGAAAATAATTGAGAGCAACAAAATTCACATATTTAAAATAATCATTTGTAAAAATTTTGATTTATAAATAAAACATAAATCAAACTTGATTTGATTTCTAAATTTAGTTGCAGAGTGAAATTTTAACCTTAAAGATTTTTTAATTTGAAATATTTTATGACCTTTATTTTAACCTCACATTGTTAATAAAAGTTATTTCTGCAACCACAAAATAATAAATTTTAGTTTTAAAACCAAACATTTTATAATTCATCGGAGTACTAATATATGAGTGTATCTTAAATATACATTTATAACAAATTATAACTTTCACTGGTCCGTTCTCAAGTTATATTTAGTACGATTTAGAAATGCAAATCTGTCATCACAATTCTTTATTAAATATCAACCGCTTTTTAATGCTTTAAAATTTCGAAAGGAATGTAGGAATAGGATCACTTCAATAACTTTTTAACACGGCCATTATCAAATCAATAAACTTTAAACATCTACAATCCAAATCTGTCAATACATCGATCTAATTAAATAAAGTTTTGTCAAGGCAAACTGGCGTGCATTCTTGAAATGTGAAACCCAAATTAAATTGCACACCTACGAAATCGTGCAAGAATCCACATCTTCAGTGACAAAAATTACGCACGTCGAACAGTTAAGTAAACATTTGCAGTGACAGATGGAAGACGAGCGAATTGCATTGCATAACAGAAGTATAGATTGAGTTTAATTGTGAAATGCATTATTATATCTTTTTTATAGTAATTATTAAAGCGCGCTCGCGAGCGTGCAAGCTCGCTGCAGGATACGTAATAAAGCGTTGTATAATTCCATGTTCGGAGAGCGTGTTTTATTATATGGAATGATGTTTAAATAATAGTAAAATGGTGTTGAAACGCGCACATATCTGTAACTACCTATTGTGCATACTTATTTCCTTATAAATTTGATTTTTCGCGCAGTGTGAATGGGAAGGCTCGCGCGAGCAGCTAAATATTAATTTTACAAGAGGTATTATTATCATACAACATCTGCGAACGAGTATCATATCATTATACAAGATAAACATGCGGAGAAATGGAAACGTGTCGCAATTCATTTGCGTGTCTTGTCAGGATGAGCCTTACATCCTGCCAGGATGTCGATGAGAAAAATTGCATTACAGGATTATGCACTTATTCTAATGACAGCTGCTTATGCTAATACAGTAATTAAATACATTTTTATATGTAATTGACACGAATATTGAAAATCAGCGAAACGCAAAACATGAAAAAATGAGAACCCGGAATCACAACAAGGATTTACCAAACTACTACCCGAAGATCTTCAAATTTTTTGTCAACCGAGCCACATTGAGTACTTCACCAGTAAGAAAAAATAACTTTCTATATAAACACTTTTAAATCTTATCAATAAAAAATTATTTACCTAAAATGAAGCGAAATTACTTTCAAACGAGGATCGATGGCGAACTAAGAAATATCGCAAAATACACGTTTATAATTGCGAATTTAATACAATTTATCAAGATTCCTTGTTTCTTCTTTCTTTGGCGAATTTTAACAAAATTCATCTGCGGATCGAATAAAATTGTCTGGAGAGTTCGGCTGTAAACAACAAATTTATTTTATTTAAAAAAAATCAATATTGCCCTTCCTAAATTAAACATTTCGCTTGGGTAAGTTAAGTGAAGAGACTTTTTATTGATTCTTGATAACATTTTGGAAGGTTGTGATTCTTTTGATTATCGCTGATATCCAAATTAGCCGGGAATCGCCCAGGACTTTAGACGAAACATGGGCTGCGAAAAATTACGTGAACAATACCAAATCGCGGTCTTTCAAGGAATTAGGCGAATGAGAAACTGAAGAACCAATGGAAACCTTTCTTCCTCTAAACACTAAGTAATGGGCAAATCTAACAATTTACCCATCACCTTTTATATTAATTTTGAAGTTGAAGGCTTTCTTTAGCAAAAATTCGTCCCATCCAAAATGCTTGCTGCTATTTAAAAACTTTTTTCTGTATAGATTCTCGTTCGATTTTGCTTCAAGAGCCATCTAGACTAACATAAATTTTTTTTTTTTTTAGATATAATGGCTTCTAAGTTGTACTTTTTTAACAATTTCACTTTGCGACACCAACGTGATTATATTGGCAGTAAATTGCCGACTATATGGAAATTAATAAAATAAATATCGAAAATAAAACTAGAACGAAAATCTATTTGTTAATAATCAAAAAAGTATAATGTAATTCGAGTTTAAGAAATATTTTTCGAAGGTCTGATATAACTTATCGTAAGCCAAACTTGCTAATTTCCATTGATCGTAATATAAATACATTTTCACAAAACTCCTAGTGTGGATCAACAATCTAATATGCGCATGTGCGAGAACCAGACCTGCGCCTATGTACCAGAATTTTAGATTTTATTGAAATTTAGTTAACGAAGAGATTAAAAACATATCAATTTTTTGTACTCAAAAAAGAATTATTTAAACAATTACAAGTTTTCACACACATTCTGTTTCTGAGAGTCCGAAGAAATATTATGATGATATTATAATTCTACCATAAAATCAAGACCAATTTTATGTGGTCGCGATGTCTATCACTTTTTTCGAGATATTTCAACCAATAGATTTTTATATCTATTTAGGGTAAAACGATATTATCGTGTGGAGCATTCAAATCATCTCGAAAATGTATTCTTATGCAAAAGCGATTCCGGATTCCATTTTAACATTCCAAAAAATATATCTTATAGCAAGAGCAGAAAAAAAATTGTGTGGCTGTGCAAGTCATCTACCAGGTTTGATAGAGTTATCGGCTGTTTGAGAAACTCAAAGTTATGCGGCGTCATTTATCTGATATTAGTAAAATTTTAAATAAAACATACAAAAAAAAACAAATAGCGCAATCAATAAATATTACATAACAAACATTGTTTTGCGAAAGTTATGTGGATAGAACCTTGCATGCATAATCCCATATTTGGTCTTAACTATTTATATTCTGTTATTAAATTTGACTAAAAATGTGATTTATATCTTAATTAAAGATTAAGATTGTTATAATAATAATTTTTTTCATTTGCTAAATTCTCTTTAATATGAAAGACATTTTTATAACCTTTTAAGGTGATTTATTAAAGTGTCTAAAATGTATTACTTGTAATAAATTTTACTTTTTCTTTTACAACAAATTTTATTATTTTATTAGCCACCTTACTTTTTATAAGAAAAAGAATGAATATTCGGAATTAGTTATGCATTTTTAAAAGGTAGGTAACTTCGGGTGGTTGTAAGCCTTTTAGTAAGTTGAAAAGGTGCCCCTTATTTCTGGAAACAAGGTGGAATGTCCTTAAAAACCAGAAAAGGTCAAATAATCCCTCAGGTATGTCTGACCTGGCACTTAATAAAGTGCATTTCTACAGAAAAAGAAGGTCGATGGAATTATTTCCAAACTTTGACCGCAACCTGGGGCGGTACAGTCAGCACAAAAAATCCGCAAAATCAGCAACGCAACAAAAAAAAAAACTAAATATATATTACTTAATCTGTTCAGTAAATGAAAACTGGAATTTAAAATTAATAAAAAAAATCAAACAAAAATATCCTTTTGAAATAAAAATTATTTAAATTTTTTTGTAGTAAGAAATTTGTTAATCAAAATATACATTTATAAGGGGAAAACTATGTAATTATGTAATTTAACCCCCTCCTTCCTATAAATGTTGAAAATTATGTATTTGAAATGTTCTACTCGGCACTGCCAGAATAAAGTACAATACTAAATGTCTTCAATAAAATACATCCGACTATAAAAATGGTAGTTTACAACCTCACACACGTTTACCCTTTCATACATAAAAATATGATATCAAGTTATCTGAAGAAATATAAATAAAAAAATTATTGTGATAACCCGTTTTCTGTCCTCTTTCCACTTGAAATGCGATGGGAATACGAAGTAATAGTCTCAGGATATAAAAATCGGCATTAAATAAGTTGTCAGCGCCGGTTAGCCGACATTTATAGCCCGGCTATTATCATTTTTTTACTCTTTTCGAAAATTACAGTCGTAAAAATGGAACCTGTTGAACTGAAACGTCCCCACTGTGCCTATTTTATTAATCGTGCAGTTTGTAGCATTTTATGACTCAATATATATTTTTTCTACAGAATGTAAAACTGATTTGGAAAATAAATACTGGGATGATCGCTTTTGTAAGTTTACAAAATGTTGCTGATTATGGAATAGGAATTAAACAAAAACATTTTTCTTCAAAATTGGTCAAGTGATCATTAAAAATAAGTTAAACACCAACATTGAGGTTAGATGGTGGTTTCATCTTTCAAAATCTCTATCGATATGTTTAGTGACTGTGTTTGGAGCACTGATCTGAGATTAACGGCCTTCGTTGTCCTGATCGACAAGTTTAATAAGCACACGCTACACAGTTTTTGTCAAGAAACCATCAAGTGAACTTATAACACTCAAATATATAAATATATGAAATATAACTTTTAATAGAAAAATGAGATTTTGTGTATAATTATATAAATAATTCCTTATAAAAGAAAGTATTAACACTGAAGTTTATATTTTCTTCAACAAATCATAATCTGGAGCTAAAAGAAGTAGAATGTAAAAATAATCTTCATTGATGCAAAATCCTTCGACTAACGAAGTATTCATATGTAGTTTTGAAACTAATGTTCTACTGATTTTTTGATATATAGTTTTCTTAAAAGTTCTTTTTCTGTTCAGAATAGTTACTGAATTTCTCTATACTATTATTAACATTAAATGGGCAACTTTATTAAAACATTGATGAAGTATACGATTAGCATTATTCGTATAAGCAAGTAAGAGAGTAAACTTTGGAGACTTTCAGATATGGTAATAAGGACATTGAGATAATTTCTTGCAATACCATCGTAAGTTTATTGCTTGTATATTTGAGCTGTCTTGATCTATATTCGACCCACCTATTTCCATTTTCTTACTTATGACCAGAATTGCAATTGTAGAAGTTTTGGTCGAGAAATTAATTTTGCAATTTGTAATAAATATGTAAAATAAAATCTAATCCAAATAAATAATATGGTAATAACAATAACAAAATTTCATTTTTTCTAAACAGTTGTTTTGAAATAAAAATTTTAAATATTTTGCAAATGTTTATTCTTGTCGAATCTCTCTTTAGTTTCCAAAACTCACCGCAATGTAAATTCCCTTTGACTTCTTTCCCCAGTCAAAGAACTCACCTGTAACAAAAGAATTTAAAGTTAAAACAAAATAGAAACAATTGAGGTTATCGTTTGTTTATTATTTAAATAAGCAGCACGTGCAAGCCTTGGATTTGTGTATACGCTACCTGAATCCAGATTCCAAACCCCTCTTTCGTCTCGTATTTTCTAC
Organism: Coproporus ventriculus; assembly: GCA_027574865.2. Lineage (NCBI taxonomy): Eukaryota > Metazoa > Arthropoda > Insecta > Coleoptera > Staphylinidae > Coproporus > Coproporus ventriculus. Next base: position 72,369 of record JAODAH020050133.1, on the reverse strand, counting down.
ATTTCCTGATAACGCGTTAATATGAAAATAAACAGAAACACAATATGTTTTAACAAAAAATGCAATTAGTATTTATTTCTAAATTGAACATTTTTATGTATAAAAAATTGTCTTATACAATATTTATATATCATTTTTTTCTCCCCAGATCAATTATAGTTTGTAGGAAACAAAATTCGTTGCACGTCACCAATATAACCTGAAATATCTTCCTAATAGTGTATGAAAATTAACTTGATTGATTCGATTAAATTGGTTAATGAAATTCAACCGTCTAAACACATCTTAACATTTATAATATATCGGTCGCACAATATTCATAAGATTTGAAAATAAATATTGGTACGAAGTGAGCTTGAAAATATCCATTTTAAATTTGTTTTTTACATGTCAATAATTTTAAATAATTTGCATAAATTAATATTAATTAGCAGTTAGAAAAATTAATATAAACCTTTCTGGAATTTATTTATCTATAATAATAATAGACAAACAATATAAATAGCTACTAGACGATTGTTCCAAAACCTAACAAAGAAAAAATGCACTTGACTGTACAAATTGAAAAGTTGAGTTCTGTTGAATCCACCTCACGAGTGCCACATGTTACAAAATGCTTGCCTGCATAATGATACAAAATAAGTAATGAAGGTCTGGCATACCTGGGGATTATTTCATCTTTAAAATTTGTAAGAAGTGAATCTGGCGGCAGCTGCTGCACAGACCAGCAAACAGATGCAGTACAGCAGCTTTTTCGCAAGACAACATTAATTGTCCTGCAATTAAAAGCAATTTTTATTAAATAGAATGCGGAAGTTGCAGATTTTACATGCAGATGCAACACTTGTTTGATATGGAGTGAGATGGGCGAGTGGTTGGATGCCAGTTCGCATTGATTAGTTAATTAGCATTGTAATTTATGCTAAAATGTGAATCAAGGATGAAGTTTGAAATGTGATGTCAGTTTACCTGTGACATATTTATAGTGGCGACCTTCACAAATTAAAACGAACAAGCCTCTACAACATGCCACTGCTGTTTATTAATTCCAAAATAATAATAACAACCAAATAATAAAATAGATTAATCGAAATGAAAACTGCATTTTTTATATCTCAGACATTGTTATCATAAATTATTAAAAATTGAGCACAAATACTAAACTAATGAAAAATTTTTAAAGGGCAAAAAATGGAACTTCAGTTTGTTTTAAAATCTCTCTTGTTCAACAGTCCAGTTTTTTCTTTGAATCCCATTAAAAGATAAATAAATAGGAAGAAATTTGATATTAAACTGATTAAAAAACATTTACCTCAAAGTTTTATCAAAATGATTAAGGTCTTAGTATAGATGATTTAATTAATTTTTAATTGGCGTGAATTATTATCTATAGTGATTGCACATAAAATTTTCCATTGGGAATCGATTTGTTTCGTTTCAAAATGTAAGCCCACGTGTTAGATTAACTTTAATTCAATCGTATTGATTTATTAAATTTTAATTGGAAAATTATATTTTAAATTGGTAATTATAATTCCCCGTATCAATGTTAACTTTTAAACAAAGTTTCAAGATCGAACTGTTTTAATTGTTTCGTTATTAATTAAATTTTACTTTAACATTATATTTTTAGTTGTTAATTTAATTTACAATTAAGTTACTTTTTATCTGAATTGAATTAATAAATTGTATTGATTCTTCATTTATTGAAACTCCCTCTCCCTAAACAGTTCTATGTTGATTGATGACTGATTTTCATTCTGTGTTCTGTACAATAAATTTTTGTACGCATTTTGAAAAGTTTTGATTATATAAGTAATTCTGTTGTGTATTTGTGTGAGTGTCTGTGCGCACATGAAGTTAATTGTGATTCAACGTGTGTTACATGAATCTTCGTCGGACATTGAAAACTTTGACTTATTGTAAATGTCAGACAGTAGCCTTTGAGGTACTTCCTTTTAAAAGAGAACCGAAGCCAACCTGTACAATTGCTCTGTCTCTTTTCACACATTGATAATGTAACGACGGAAAGGAGTGAGATGGGTCTGGCGCAACAAGTGACAGGACGGAATGTAGATGAATGATTGAATAATTCCACTAAAGTATTCTACGGTCGTTAGAGCTACCTGTAAGAATTTGTTTTGGCTTCGTGGATGCTATCACATTTTTTTTTCTTTTTACCGATTCGATTCCATGAAAAAGATTATTTTTATTGCCTTTCGGTTTATTCATAAAAGTATTAACTTTACAAAAAATGATTGCAAATAATTTTCACATTGTATTTTCTAAACATAATCGATTTTTCCGCAATTGTTGATTAAAAATAGAATTTATGTACAAAGTATAGTGGTATTTTATTTCAATTTCGTTTTAACTTATTTCTTCTATCGGATAAAAAATTTTGAAAACGTGTGTCAGGATATTAAAAAGACAGTTAGGCAGAATTTAAAAAAATGAAATAGATTTGCTTTATTTTAGTTAGTGATATTACCATTAAAAAAACACTAAACATAATACATATTTCCAAACTGGAAATTCTAAACTGCACAGTAGTTTATCTAGAGATCCATATATATTATGTCGGTAACTGTAATTAATGTAATTACAGTGTGTGTATGTGACCATGTTGTGAACGCTCTAGGGATTAAATGGCTGAGTCTATCAAATTGAAATTTGATGAATATGTTTCCTATCATGAGACTTAGATCTGTATACATTTTCAGCAAAATCGCATTTTCGGTTTTTGCAGAAATTACAAAAACCAGTTTTTTTTTTCATGTGAACACTCTGGACGCCAAACCAAAACTCCAATCGAATTGAAACTACTATATGAAGAACTTGATACTGTTTGGGTCAGATCGTACCTCCGGTTTTGCTGGAAATCGCCTTTATTAACCCTAATTTAAATTAATATCTCTTCAAAAATATTTGGATCAAAATTTTTCTTTTATTTAACCCAGTTTCTTCTTTAGTAAAAAATGCAAAATACATAATTTGTTAAATCTAAATAAGCTCTCAATAAAAAAAATAATAAAGAACTTTTCTGAAACAAATCTACTCCATTTTAAATTTTATTAACTTCTGAAATATTTTTGTTCATGACCGAAAATATTCCAGGAATTCTCGACTATCAAAATCTCATACTTTGCCGAAAGATCTTATTTACTAAAGAAATTAATTTAATACGTTGTTATTAATTCTACGGTCATTCTAAAAACAATATAATTTATTAAACTCTCTAAATGTTTATTTATTAATACCTACAAATTCATTCTTGAAATCTCACAAAAAAACTCATTATGTAAGCATTACCGGCTTCTGGCTGTCTCTATCCACTTCTTAGTTTCTTCAATATACGGCTTGTTAAAATAATTTCATCACAGCCCATAAAGCAAATGAATGATGAGGTATCATCGAGGAACGTTCGAAAGTGGACAGTTAATTAAAATTAATTACAATATAATTAAAAAACGCGAAATATAAGTGAATAAAAAATAATAAATGAGGAAGCGATAATTAATCAAACATTCTTTTCTATAACTTTATTTTGTGTGCTGAGTTGCTATGTTTTGCATCATTAATTTTTGAAATACTTATCACATTCAATAACAATAACAGAACATATCTAGGAAAAAATATTTTCTAATACATTTTTTCCAATTATCTGCCAGTTATGTAAGAAATTTGATAATTTTAGAATATAAAAGATTGTTAAATTCTACAAATTGATTAGGTTCATGAAATACATACATATTTTAAAATTTTATTATTTATTGATTTTAGAAAAACAAAACAAATCGTCATCATACATCTTCTGAAGAAGTTTTAGTTTGTTGGTGCTAATTTTATTTCGCATAACGTCATTTTTTAATAATTTTTTCGTAACTGCAATGTATTTTTATTGCTTTCATTTATGTTTTTTCGGAATGTTTTTATTAGATTGTTAAAGTTATTTTTAAAAGATGTAGAATTTTGGGCACATACCGTTTGCGCGGAACGGTCAGTTTATGATGGGGTTAATCTTAAACCGATGGACCGTTAGCGCATCGCGGTTAAAAAGGGCATGTACCATTTGCGCGGAGCGGTCAGTTTAAAATGCAAATAGTACAGGTATATTTATTTATCTCATATTTTGGCATATTATAATATATAAAAATTAATTCTATGTTCCGCGTAAACGATCTATCGAATTAATGCCGCCCTTCGACATTCAAGTAGGAGCAATAAACCATATGCGCAACTGGTACATCACCAGAATTTTGATTGTCATATTTTTCTTGTTAAAAGAATGTTTGTGATCATAAGGTGTAGTACTGATAAGTACAAGATTTTTTTTTGTTAATCTAAATAAAATATTTTCTTTTGTAATTTTATCAGTAAAAACAAATTATATTCATAATCAAAACATAATTTCTTTTTGATTATAATTTCTTTGATTCAATTCATATTTTGGTAAACAATTTTGCAAAGGTTTTCAAAACAAACACTCATGATTTCTTTGTATATAAGATTCTATAAATACGTTAATCAATTTCCTTTAAATTATTTTAAACTTACTTTGATCTGGAAGTTCTGAGTAGGCATAATAGTAATATACCTATCGATATTTGCAAGGCACATATAGAAAAGGCAACATTAATGTTAAAACCATAAAGTTACGTACACGAATTTTAAGTTCCGTGTTTAAAAATGTCTAAAAACTATCCAAATTTGAATACAAGCAAAAATAAAATTCATTCCGTACTTATGGGCCTTAACAAATAAAAAAATATCCATTGAAGTACGGAAAGTTCGGGATTTTTATGGATCAGTTTGTAAATGGTTTACATGTATTCCATAATAAGATTAAAAGGATAAATAATATAATAAAACAGTTTTAAGCACAATTCTATATTGATGGACAGTTTTAGCTAATTTTAGTAGATGATGCATTTGATTGTGCAAATCTATTATATGTAGATATATACATAACGATCCGGATTTTAAAACTAAAAAATAATAATAACATTGACCCATTAACAGTTATTCCTTATCTGTGTTTTAATAATAGGAATTAAAAGTCGATTAATTCTTCATGTTTCCATTTGGAGTTTGAACCAGGGACCCCGCGAGTAGAAAGCAGAAGAAAATGAGCAACATTCTAAAAGATTTTCACAGTCGCTATTATAATTTATTAATTCTCAACTTTTTGGAGTTTAGACAGTGCGCTATTCGCAACCTAGGTTGGAAACAAACTGCGTGTTCGTGGTTCCATAAATTTAGGGATTATTTATATTATACATTATGACATATGAAACAAATGTAACTTTATTATAGCAAGCAATTTTATTGGCGGACATTATTTTAAATCAGCTGGGTGCAATTTTTATTACAAACACAGAAGTTAATGGATACAACTTTTATATTTTTTTTATATTATGCTTATTGAATTTTTGTTTCGCCCTCGGACTATATCTGACCACGAGGCTTCGCCTTTGGATCATATAACAGTACCCGCGTGAAATGAAATTCTTTCGCTTCTTAAAAGCTGGGTACAACCAATTTTTTTGGATTGGAACATTTAAATTTTTAGTGAGAGAAATAATATTTTTAAGCAGCATCTTAGCTACAAATCAAAAAGAATAAGAATAACAATATTTTTAAAGTTTATATCACTGAAAAAGTCAATTAAGAAAAATATATTTAAAAAAATTTTAATAGTCTTTAAGAACATACAATTCCAAACAACTTGCCGTTAAATATATATTTCAATTATTAGGACACGTAATAGAAGATTGCCAGGTTTAAATGGTCCTTCTGGGGTCCATCTAGATTTCATTATCGTTGGCATTTTTTTAGAATTAAATTGTACAATTTTGAAAAAAAAATTTACAAGTGTATTTAAAATAGTTGAACTCAAAGTCATTGATGAAGATGGTTATTTTAATCAATGAGATCATTAGAAAGGTAAATCTTGTTATCTTATTTACGTTCGGTGGCCCAAAAAAACCTAGTGGTAAATAACACTGTTCCAAAAATTAATTACGTGGATTGTCGACCACATCGAAATACAGTTTTGAACCAATTAGGCAATTTTCGGACCGTAAACACGAAAGTACGCACCACTGACGGTTCAATTAATCAAAGAAATCGCCTAACCTGAATAACACCATGCGGGCCAGACCACCGGGCTCTCCGTATCCATTTCCAATGTTTAATATAAAACACAACACGTCCAGACAATAAATAAAATACTAAAAATTCATACTGCACAACCACTTCACAGAAAAAATGTTTTGATTATTATTATTATCACAAATCACAGTAGCGCGCGCGTATATCGCGCGCTGTTTTTACGGCAGGTCGTTCGGACGGACTGCTATAAACTGTGTGTAAGCAGCGAGCAGGTGTGTAACAGGTGAGATAGATATGTGACCATGGACGGCCTCGCCTCGGCCGCGTACTGATCAACTCAAGAAGAGTGCTCTCCTTTGAAATCGCTCGCCACCACTCACCGGCCTGTCATTCTTCGTATAGAGACCAGCAAACATGCCTGGAACTACCTTTACAGGTACTATTATGATAATCAACTCTATTCACTATTTTCTAACAGCTTTGCCCCTCTCCCGTTTTACAAACTACTCAGTGCGTACAAAGCACCAATTATACAATCAATATTTTTTACTTGACAGTATTACAATCTTAATTTTTTTTTAAATTGAAAATAACTATTCTTTCGTAAAATGTTCTATTCTCTTTATTTCAGTAATTGATACATTTATGTAATAATATATTTTTAAATGAATTTACAATTAATACCTTCACATCAAAATGTATTAATTTCTTCAAAATTATATCGTAATATATTTTTTTGTAAAAGACAGTTTGCCGAAAAATTGGACTGGCTGTTTTAAAAATTTGTACTTAAACATTCAATTCATTCACAAAGTTAATTAAATGTTTCTTCGTTATTACTTATTAAGTACTTGAAGTGGGATAATAGTTTTTCCATCATCAACTAACAACGATCGAGTTGGGTTGGATAAAAAGGACCTAAGTTAAATATGAATCAAAATGCGGTGCCAAAATGTATGTATACTAATGTTCAAAAAGTTTAATGTTACAGCCAAAACAATGCAATTACCAAACAAACATCTTTTGAAAGTTCCAATGTTCTTGACAATTTGTATCTACTACCGCAGGGTTACTCTTCTAGTCTAGCGTACAAATCTTTTTATCTATCAAAATTTCTGAAATCGGGCAATGAGATAACAAACAGTAAATTTAGCAAAACACTAAAATGAAGGTTGCTTTAATTCATTATTAATAACATTCAGAGTCAATAATAAAAAAAGAAAGAAATGTCAGTTTAAATAGTTTTAATTGCATTTAATTAAAAAAGAAACAAAATTTTATGGTAATAATGCCATAATTTTGATGTTTGTTCTTTCTTTTCAAAAAAATTTAATAGGCTCTTCCATATTTTTTAATTTTTGTTTCTACAACCGTAAATAAATAAATGAAAGAATTAGTGTTCTTTGCTTTTTTGTAATAAATGGAAAGGAAAACTTCCTGGATGCATATCCAATCACCTCTTGTAAACTTTTTTTTGTAAAATTATGACCCTGCGGTGAGCGCATTCCAGTTACATTGTATACATTGCTATCACCGTTCCCCTTGTCCTTCACCTCGTGACGCCACCCGGAAACATTTCTAGACACCCACCTATCTGTCACTCAATTAGTCTAACTGGTTCTAATATTATCTTTTCACAATTTTCAAATGGCAATAAGAAAGCAATATAAAAAACCAACACGCACTGTAATTAATCAAAATGCAATTAATGGTTAATACATCGTACCAATTAATTAGAAACGGTGATTGCGGAAGCATCCGGAAGAAAATTAAAGAGGAATTCCACGAATGGTTAACAAATAAAAGAAATGTTTTACAAAGTAGTTATATTCTGTTATATGTAACATGAATTAAATTTAAATTTTATCAAAACGGTTTTCTATGAACTAATTGTCCATTTAGTCCTAATTTTAGAAAAAAAAGGCCAATTGGGTACCTGCAAAACTATTTTCGTGGAAAATAAAATGTTGTTACCTGTTTTATGGGTATCTTTGAAAAATCTTTTATAAATGGATAAGAAAATTGAACAATTCAACCCCCATAAATAATTTTTTATAGGTATTTGCAAAAAAGGAAGACGAGCAAAATTTAAAGGTACCTACCGTTATAAATAGATTGTTAGTTTTTTTATTATCTTGAAAAATTATTTATGCTCCAAAACAAGTTTTATATGGATACTTTCGCGAAATTTATATTGATATCCTGAGCAACATAATGTGCTTTTGTCCAGAAATATTTGACAATCTGTCAATTATTTGCGGTTTGGTTAAAGTTAATGGTACCCATTATGCACAATAGTGTATAATCATTAATCACTAGTGGATAATGAAATAAATTGGTAAGATTTCTTTTCAATTGGTTTTTAGATGAAAGTTAGTGATATTTATTTTGAGAATTAATTTACATTTTTTTCAATCTATAAAAAATTTTGTATGATGATTTAGATTTTCATTATTTATATGCTATCATCAGAAATCTGACAATTTTTAATTAATTTGTAATTAATCAAAATTTGTTGCAATTTATCAAAAATTTGTGGACTTGAATAAGAGGAGTTTTGAAGCTCAGGTTCTCGATTGAAAATACTGATCATAAAGTAATGATGAAGTTGTAAAAGTGATGGCGAATTGGATCTTATTATAATCAAAACTTATCCTCATATAACTTTCAAATGCCCATGTAGAAAAATAAAAAGAAACAATATATTTTTTTACGAGTAACGAAAGTACCATTTTTTGAAGCGAGAATAGAGTTTACCGAACCTAACGTAGCTTCAAAAAACTATACTTTTTCCACGATCATAAGTTATAATTGATAACATGATAAAAATAACAAGAAGAAAATATACGGTTAATTCAATATCAAATGAGAATCGTTAAAAAGTGTATTTTTCTACTTACAATAAATGTAACTTGTTTATATTTTGTACCATGACTCTTTTAATTTAACATTTTTATCGCACATATCAAATAATATCTATACTTTCGGAAAGATTCTTATAATTAAAAACAATATCGTTTGAAGTTTATCAATTGAGTTTGTATAATTATGGTGACTAACAATGTGTAATCATGATTAGCAGTCATTCGAGTATTATATTCCTTGTTGTTTACAAACACAAAATAATCTACAACCACAATTAAGGACATGGGATACAACCACATGTGCGTATTTGAATTATTTTTATAATTTTTCAAAATAAATAAAATTTAGAAACTGTATATTGTTATGTCTCTCAACGTGGTAGTTGGTATCAAACTTAAATGAGGAACCATGTAAAGGCTATAGCTGGACAGTAAGTGGTATGGAGTCACAAATGTCGATAAAAGAGTTGAAGATATATTAATAAAACAGAGACAACAGAAAATAATTTCTCATTAAATAAGCGAGTTAATCACGTTTTGAATTTTTGAGTATACCTACATATTTAATAAACACCCTGTATAATAAAAATTAATTTAAAAAATGCAAATCGGAATGCCAAATAAATTAATTCCAAATTAAATTAAAATTCCTCATGAAATTTATAGACTTGTCTATACGATTTAAAACTCCATTAATCAAAAATTTATTAATTTGTCAAAATATAAAATTTCTCACGGAGATCACCTCCCGAGAAAAGAAGTGTGCACTAATTGTTTCGCCTTCAGTTTTAACGATACACTCCCCAAACAAATAGCGAAGAAGGAGAGAAAGAGAGAAACAGAAAAAACGCTCGTACTCAAAAGATATACCTGTTACAGGTTTTATAGCCACCGTAACTTCTACTTAACTCTATCTCTCTTTATCAGACGGTTAGTTACTTTATAATTGCATACCTCTTAGCTTGGCCCATGCAAGATCGACCTCTTGTGGTTACCAATCGTCACCTCTCCTACTCCACGAAATCTGACCAGCTCACTCACTTTTCCATCGTGCGCGCTCTTGTACCTGTTTTGTTCACCAATAAGCTACTGTAAAACGTTCTCTTTCTATTCCATTCATTCTAACATTTTCCGTCTTCCAATCGTACCTGTTGACTTAAGCGCGCCCGTCTCTCTTAACTAATAAAAGGTCACCATTCACCATCTCTTTTCTATACACAATACTTTAAAAGCTTCCTTTTTTGCGTACATAGGTCGATGAGTCCACTGTTTCCCTTTTGGTAGTTTAACCAATAATTCTGCTCCTACCTGAGTTTAAGTGCACCTTATATAGATGAAGTTGTGAGTGCGAGTGCACAACTATCTTTACCTTTGTATTGAACAAAGATGCAACTCGTATTCGTGATTTATGTACGGGCTTTATTTATAGAGACTAGCAGCTACAGGTTAGAGAGGGGCAAAGTGTAGTTTCATTCATAGTTCACTTATTCTCAAAAAGTTAATTATACACTGCTTCATATTTATTGTACATATTCAAGAAAATGCAAGAATTAAATTTTGCTTTTTATGGAATCTAATGTGATAGAATTACATTGAACTAAATAAAACAAGAGAGATTATTCCACGTTTGCACGAGATAAAAAAAAATGATTAAGAGTATTATATCGATAGTTTACTTCAAAAACCTCGTATGCTTTTCATATATGATCTTATATTTGTTGGAAAGAATCCAATTTTTTTTCTCTAACACCATTTTCATACTTAATAATAATAGATATATGAATCATTTTTTCGTCCAGTAAGAACTGAATAAAAATAAAATATTACAAGCTATTTCTTTCCAAAATCAGAACTTATGAGGCTTTAGAAATAGAAAAAACAAAAAACAAAAAAGGAAAATATGCGGAGAAAGTAGACTAACGAATAAATAAATAGCAAAAATAAAACAAATATAAGTTCTTTTTTGACATGGTAAACTTAATTTCAAATAAGAATCTCCTAGTCTCATTTTTGCCATGGTCTTCTAAATATCCATCAATTGTACAAGTCTTTTCTTTGTTTTCATTTCGTTCAAAACTCATCCTGAGTTCAAAACTATTCCTTCATCAAAGTTTATCATTAGGATAATTTTATTAAATACGATAGGTACTAAATATCAATATGCTTAATATTAGCAACGAAATACTTGAGAAAAGGAAGAGTTAATAATGAAATGATGCTGAATAGATAAGTTAACTTCTCGATAGTATTATAAGCAGCACTATAAGATTAGTTTTCATATTTACGTTAAATTACTGCTATGATCGTTTGGAGTAGAAGCTTTAATGAGTTTATACCATCTGCACTGATTTTTTACTTCTCACAAACATAAAAAACAAGTCATATGAATGCCACAGGATTTTTAGCTCTTATTGTAAATAACGTAAAACTAATTATCATTAAATATAATAATAATCTTCAAACAGGAATAATTGTTATGAAGATGTTCTACCTGTAAATCTGCAGTTTTCATTACTCTTAATAACCTTACAAAAATAAAGTTACATTCTCTAGAATTAATAATATTTTTAGGTTAATATTTGACTTTGACTGTGGACTCTATTAGAGTGATTATTAAATATTCTTTATTGCAAATATTTCTTTTAAAGTGAAGGTTTTCGAATGGCGAATCCGTGTATCAAATAAATCTTAATATTCTACTATTTTGCAATATTTTGATGGCCTCAGATCACCATTGAATGCTATTTAAAATATTTTCGGCTATATTTAATCGCATAATTACGGTCACCTGCTTTTACGTGCTCTGAACTAAAATTACGGAGTTTTAAAACCGTAGAAATGAGGCGGAGGTCAGGGCATCGAGATTCCAATGGCCTTCTATTACGTTAAAAAAAATCACCGCGCTCTCCTTGCGCGTTCCATACAAAAAAATCCAGTTTTTCAATTTAAAATTAAAAAACAACGAGGAATTATTATGTCCGATGGAAAGTGGAGCAACCTTTGACTTCTTAAAGTATCAGTTTTTGGACAGGTACTGTGCCAAAACTGAAATCATTTTGTATCATTGCGTTACGAAATATTTCGTTCAAGTCGCATTATAACTGGAACTGGAACTAGAACTGGAAATTGCTGCTTGAGGCAATGTTTGTTCCTAAGACAAACAATAACTTCATAAGCGCGACCTGAACTTGTGGATTTTACTAATTAGAATAAAGTATACAACAAATTCATGAATTTTATCATTTCTAAACATTTTTCTCGTGCTTTATCGCTCTGTTAAATGATTATTTTTTAAAGATTTTTTATTTAAAAAAAAAGAAAAAAACAGATATTTAAAAAAAAATCTAAAATAAACTGCATTCGATCTTCCAAATCTATGTGCCGATTAAACCAGTGAGCGCGCTAAGTAACAAATCGTCCATCGACTAAAGAACTGACATCATAAAATGCAAAATTGCTAATTCATCACGACTTCAATACTTTTCTCATAATAAAATATCTTTTCATGTTTTTTCAAGTGAAACTTCTCAAATTTCTACTTATATTATTCTGGTGTCTACCTTTAGAAAAACTCTGACAACCTTCTAAAATAAATTTTTTTATTGAAACTTAAAATTTATTTCAGTATATACGGAGGTCCACAAGATTCGGACATCGAAAAAAGTTTTCCGAACATACAAATGTTTTTTAAGCATCTCTGATTATCCTTGATATTTTTTTAGATTTTTTAGCAGAAAGTGTTCGGAGATCCAAGGATCCAAAGTTGGTCAAAAACGTAATTTTCCTAAAAATCGTGTTCAAAAATAGTTAAATATATAAAGTAGAAAGAATGCGGAAAGCTACAAAAAAAGAAAAAATTTAGAAATTCGAAAACTAAAAATACAGTAATTTTGAGTAAAAATGTGTATCAATACAAACTATCGATTAAAACTATTACTAAATCTATGGGAATTATACAAACTAAGGATTTTAAAAAATGAACCATATAAATTTCAAAGAAATTATAATAAATTTAAAAATATTGATTGTCTATATAAATATTACAATTTTCTTTTTTAAATTAAATTAGTTTTATGCTTTAACAATATAAATGCAGATGTTATGAAAATGAAGAGAATTGCCCAATTGCTCTTATTGTATATTAGGTGCGAGTTGCGGGCTTGTCTGAATTGCAGTGAATTTTAAAATATGGAGATCTCCACCTTATCCTCAAACAAACCTGGTTACATGGACGATTAAAGTTTATTATCCGTAATAACAATAAAAATTTATTGATATGAACTGCGAGCTATCGGAATGTGTGTTCCTACTTGATCCTATTCCAGTTCAAATCGCAATTAGGATTTGTTATTCCAAGCACGATCCAAACACCAAATTCCACAAATAATTTGGTAAGAATTAATTAGAGGCCCGATTCCTTCTGTCCGGCAGCACGCAGAAGATGATTAATGGTACCGATGACGTCTTAGCCGCAGTCCATCAATCCTAATATGAATAATTTTCAGCAAATATAAGCGCGCCGGCCCCGAATCAAAGCGATTGATTGATCGAATCCATTTTTTGAGATAATTTTAAGTTCGAACGCGTGTACGTCGATTTCCGTGTGGATTTGTTTCGGAATTTTCTTCGTGATCGAATGAGGTCGTAAATGATAGGAGGTGACCTGCAGTGTCGGTCCGTATCCTGCATGCCTCTTGCCCACGCTTGCACCTGCCGGCTATCACCTCCTGCAAGTGACCACAGCAATGCTATCTAGAGCGTCCCGTACATAAACGGCAAGTTCAAATTCAGTCTCTGCCTACTTCATGGAGCCGTTATAATAAAATACAAACACAACGAATGCATCTCTGCATTTATTAGAGCCAAGCCCAGATAACAATCAATCAATACTAATAAATTAGTAAATCCATTGCAATCGCATCAGTGCACATAAGTACCATTAAATAAATGGCGACGGGAATGAATCAATCAATTCAGTACTAATCAAATTTATTTTCTCGAATCCTTTCACTATAAGTCGAATACAATTAGATTTTTCTAATTGCCTTATTTTCTTCGGAATAGTAAACTCTCACACAAAGAGCTATTTTCTCATCTTCATGGTATTAATCGAAACAAATTGTTGCGCATTAAGTAAAGACAAAAGCATTTTTTCTAATAAATATGAAAATCGAATATTTTTGATATGAGGATTAATATTATTTGCGGTTTAGTGCATCGTAAATCTCATCAAAACTTCTACCTCCTGTCTCATTCCCAATATCCTTAAAAGCACCAATAAAAAAATGTTTGTTAAGCGAATATTCATTCATACATAATTTTTACGCACGTTTTGCTTACATGCCATACAAAGAAAACAAAATACTAATGTTATTGCATACCAATGGGATTAAATTAAGTAGAAATTTTAAGACAGAAAAAAAGATTTACTTGCAATTTTTGAAGATTTAATTATTCGGTTAAAAATCAAGATTCACAATAAATTTTTATTAATCCTAAAATATATTGTTAATATTAACAGTGTAAGTTTTATATAATTATTATTGTTCTATTTTCTAAGTAAATTTGGTGTCATTTCTTCAATTTAAAGTAAGTGTGTTTATTGTTTAATTTATCATCCGATCTGGTTTAAAATGCTTTTTAGTTTTACATGCCAAAAAAGAGTTTCAGTGCCCTCTAAAATATGAGAACTCTCATGAATTTAAAAATATTTTTTGTACTCCCCGCCTGGTAAATGAACGAAATAACAAACTCACGACAATTGGAAAAGTTATCTTCCCGAACAAGTGCTTTTTGCTAAGTTCCTTCTTTTCTCTGCATATTTTAATAAAAATATCTTTGCAAAATGCAAGCTCAGTTACAAAAAATATTATTTCGCGGGATTTCCATAAAAAATATTTTTCATTGAGATATTCACAATTAATTATTGCTCAACACCCTCTATACTTACACAATGGCACCATGTAATTATTTTAAACTGACAATTTAATTAAATATTTTTACTCGTTAAACAAAATATCGCATAAAACTACATTCGAATTTATTAACATAAGATTGTGCCAACATGGATTATTTATTATTATTTCTTAGATCATTATACGTTTTCTAAAATCGTGGCAACAATTGTTTCTAATGTTGAATGAAATTTAATCGATATTGTTGTAACATGGTCCCATTTATGTTTTTAATTTGTTATAAATAAAACGAACAAAGAAATAACATTTATTATAATTTAAAATTAGCTAATAACATTTAATTTCAACAAAAATCTGTGTGGTTTCCTGCATCCGGTATTTAAAGCAATTTCGAGCTAAACCTTTTGGACGTATACTACACGTCGAAAACCAATTATAGGATGACCTCCTGGCACCAACAAGAAGAATCATGGTATCCTTCGGTTGCGGGGCCCCGTTTTAATCCAAGACGGCAGCTGTATGTAATTATTAATTACAAAAAAAAGAGCACAAACCCGAAGTGCTCGGTGGATCTATGCATGCGTCCTGAACTCGAAGTAGTTTATATAGCCTATGAGAATCGAAGAAGGAGTCCGGTGTGGTGAAGCACATTCTACCACATTTTAAAACAAGTCTTCTGTACGCGCCTTTGACATTTCCTGTCAATCGCTGTAATAAAACCCATGAGATATTCACTGCGATATCTTAATTTATAGTGCGGCTCGCATCAGGAGACCTAGAGGTAAAGAAAAAAGGACAGATAGGCGGCGGGGTCACCACAAATAAATCAACCCTTAATTGACAATCTTCGAGAATAAATAAAAAATTCGAAAAAGTTGAGGTAGATTGATTCCAAAAAAATTGAAAGTTATATTCAATTGAACAGAAGCGAGCGACCGCGAGCTGCGAACAGTGGTGCACGTAATTCTCTCTTCTGAAGGAGTTATTTAGGAGGGCATCGCGCCTGATCGGACTCGGTCCAGATTCCTGATAAAATAACAGGTTCGGCCGCCAATTAGGAGATGTCCCCGGGTCACAGACTGTCCTACACATCTCCCCTTGCTTCTTACCAACTCGTTCGCGTAAGTTAAGGTTTGACCTCGGACAGGTCACCCGATTACCTTTTTTTAGTTCGATTCTAGAGAAAAAAAAAGATATAATATTCTAATAGGGCATTGAGTCCGGCTACCACGCATCATTAAAGATCGGATGTCTGAAGGTAACTACCACCCACACACACAAAAGAAATACTCGACTGAAAATGACTTTATTTTCAAAAAGAAATGTGAGAATTTTATTAATTTAAAGATCACAAATTAAACATTTCAATATCTAGACAATTAGTCAGTTAATCAACGAAATTATTTTGAAACAGGTAAGTAACATTAATGGCAGGTTGATATCACAATGCAAACGAGCAAAATTATAATTCGAAAAATAACAAATCCAAATCAATGCATACAACAAAATGAACTCAAAATTATTGGATCAAAATGAATACAAACATATAAAGCAAATAGATTTTTTATATGAAATTTATAATTATACCAAATAAAATAATATAAGGTATACAGAAAATCAGGTTAGAAGAAAATGGAGATGACTTGAAATTTGACTGTCTAGCTTTTGTGTACCATCTGGCAATATTTTCAGAAAAATATGAAAACATAATAAACGGATTGACAGTATAAAAAAGATAGCTGTAATAAACTGTCCTCTTCTGGGAGAAATAATCCAACCTAATGATCTGGACAAATAGACTAACTCAAAAAGATTAAGGTAATTGGAAAAGTATTGCATCTAAAAGAAAATTACTATGAAAAATTCATTTTCTTAAATACAAAATTAAAACACTACAACACTATGATTAAACCAGGACACCTATATTCTTCGTAATGTCTCCCGATGAACACAATCAAACAACTAAATGAACTTGAAAAGAAAGAAAGGAAAATGAGAAAAGATGGGAGCAGCGGAAAAGAAGAATGAGAGAGTAGTGGAATGGAGAAAGGAAAAAGAGAAGGGACAATCATGAAAAGTTATTTTTCGTGGTTCCTAGGGGGTCAAAATCGAAGAAGAAAAAGAAAATAACACAAGATATAAAATAACTATTTTTTTAAATGTTAATTAATGGACTTACTATAGAATATTTTGGATAATCATTTTTTGGACAAAATGTACTCGTAAAAAATAGGTTATCATATTTTTACGAAGGAAATTTTAATTTTTTTTGCGTTAAAAACCTAGTAAATAGCTAAATATTATTTTAGTCCATTAAATGCGCATTAAATGGCATCTCCACAATAAAAGAAAAGATGTTTCCAAATATTGGAAATATCTCATAATTTTGTAATTGGACATATGGGCAAAAAACTCTATCAATCTGTGGCATAGGTTATTCATCACTTGGAGCTAAATTTGAGTTCTCTCTTAAAAACTTACGTCGCCTCTGTCAACAAATAATTTTTGTAGGTTGGTACACAACAATAACAAGCTTCATTACCGACAAATTTGGTGGATAACGGATAACATAACCTGTATTTAAATATTTCAACTTTATTATTTAGTTGGCAAAACAAAAAATTATTGCGCGAAATTTAAAATAGTTGCTTTAATATTAATTTATGAATATTCAGGACCCAAATAGGACATATACAGACAGAAGGTTTATTATTGTTTATTATTTACATTATACATCAGTACTATTCCTTCATATTACTTAAAGAAATAAAAAATGAGAAATTGTGATTATTTTTGGAATTGAACAGAAATAATTTACACTACATTTTATTGAAAATCCACAAAAGGCGCTCCCACTTTGTTTCAGAACATAATTTAGATACAAAGTGGAGTTGGGCTTATTTGAAATGCACGCAATGACTTTTACACTTTATAACCATAAATTTCTTACTTTTCTTCTATCTTGGGGCGGCGTGTGGGCGCGCGCAAGCCCCCCCTTTAATCCCCAAGCTGATGAAGAAGTACGCAGTTTTCATTCCAATTACTTTAAATAAAATTGCGCATCGTCGCAGTGCGATTTTCTCGGTGTGCGCATTCCATGATTAATTCAGACAGTTGATGAAATATACATTCGCGCGCGCCGCAACAGTTTGTAATTGCGGCGCATCGATTCCGCCTCGGGCACAAACATAATTCGTTGCTTCCGTTGGTCATCTCATTTATTTCATGTGGAAGGAGATTACAAACATTATAACCTCTCGCGGTCAACCCGAGTGAACTTTTACACAGGCACCGGGACCAGTCCGTTCGCCTTCTTTTTTTTACCACTGCTATCATTAAAGTCATTACGAAATGAAATACTCGTACGGGAAACCAACATACATCCAACTGTACTTTCCAAAAACACATTTGTACAATTCTATATTTAATATATGTTCACCTGTCACCGGCACTTCCTTCGACCCGAGAAATAATATAAATTAAAAAGTTATACCAGAAAATTCAGTAAACATAGAAGTTTTGTAAAATTAATGATTTTACGGCCCAGTCATTCAAAATTAGCTTTAACTTAAGTTACTTAAAATTAAACTCATCTCAATACGAAAGAAGTTGTTAATTTAAAATTATTCATAACATTTATAAATTAAATTATTTAATAAATTTTAATTTTCAATGCATATATTCTTATATTCTATATCATTCCCGAATGCATTCTTAAGGATCTTTATTGATCAGTATGTGCAGAAAATTTACATAATATGAACTAAAACTAGGAATTATAAATTAAGGAATTATTAAAACGAAATTTAAAATAACCAGAAAATTTATCTAGTACCTACTTGAAAATATTAAAAATAAAAGGTAATGTTTTTACTATTATTAATGATCAATGCAATGTTTTTATTTATAGCATCTAATTCTATATAGTGTTCTTGTTTTCAACTTTAGTGAACATAAAAATGATATGTTTTATATTTTATTATGACATTATAACAGAAAATCTATTAAAAAGAACTGTCAAAAGTAGAAATAAATAATTCATTGTTTTAAAAGAGTTTATTTGTAGCATATGAAACTTAAACTTTACTCACCCAAATGTAATTTGCAAACAATAATTAATTGAAAATTCCAAAAGACAAAGACAATAAATAACTTTCGAGCTTTATTTATGAGATTATTATTATTTATATTTTGATAAGTTTGTGTAATATATATCGGAATGTAAACGTAACTATGTAACAAGTTTATATTTCAATTATCATTTAGACACCTACTGATATCTAAAATAGGACAATCTAAGAATAAAAGCGCCATTTGGCAATAATCTCAAGATTTGCATTCCATTCGCTTTGTGCGTTTTTCTTCCCGCATTTAATTGATACCGTGGGCATAGGGCACTTTCCAATTTTATTGCACAAACCAAAATGGAAATCGAACTTTCAAAACAATTCACATCGTTAACTTTTTTTCCACCAGAAATTAATTAAATATATAATATATACATTTTTTGTTTTGAATGTCGAGATTATTTTTATTTTGAAAATGTCGAAATTAGATTGATAAAGGTGTTTAGGAGAGAATGTCGGCCTTGTTATTCCTCTTTAATTTAAATAAATCAAAAAACTAGTTTAACTGTGAAATTATGCAAGCCGATCGAAATAGCTAGTGAATGTCACCCAATAGAGGCGAAATCGCAATCCGGCCGGTCAACAAACTGATTTTTTCATTTTGAACCTGCCATAAAATATATTTTACGATCTCACCTGATTTTATTCTATGCCAAAAATACATCCTACAAATCATGTCAATAAATTTAAATGAATAAATAAAATCTATACTTTCAAAATGTTTTTGATACGTTTATTGAAATAGCTATGATTATTTTATTATTCAATTTCTAACAATAGGAAAGTTTTTCAAAAAATATTTGTACTTTCATTCAGCATCATTCCTTCTCGAATTTGCGACTTAATAAAAATAGACATTGAGAATTAAAATTATATGATATATGGTAAGAGTTACAAGAATTTTAACAGCCTAAGGTACAAATAAAAATTTTACGCTACAAAACATATTCAACTGTTGTGATCATCATAGCAATCATAACAAAGATTATCAAATGTTGCATATAAATGTCCCGAGTCCGTATATTAACACCCAACTTATTGAATCTGATATATCACCCCCTTTTTAAAATTTAATCACAAATCAATTTTCTATATTCTAAAAAATCCAAAAACTTTCCTAAAATGATTATAGTATAATTTTGTACAACACAATAACATATTATTGCTATAAACTGAAAACGCAATGAGAAAATAAGAACTGGCACTGTCACTGCCATTTTGATTCCAATTTTTGCTTTTGCATGAGTTTCATGAATCGTCATATTTTAGTAATCTAGGGACTTTAGTTATTACCAGTGACTCTAAATCTTTTTTTAGCTCTTTCTAATATTTTGGAAATTCTATGAATCGCTCAACATTATGTTTTTGTAGGTTTCAAATTGATAATTATAAGAAAGCTATCTTTAGTCAGAGAACAAAAAAAAAATTTCTAATGTATACATTATTTTTAAAAATAAAAAATTAATAGCAGAACATATCCTTACTAACTTTTTATTCTGGTAAATAAGATTGCAACTTACTTGTTATATTCTATAATTTTCATTTTTCTTTGTACAAATAAATAATTATAAAAAAAATAAATTTTTATCGATCGAATCTATCATAGATCTGGTGGAAAAAAAATTTTTTTATTATTCACATTAAATATTTTAATTATTTTATATAATATATGTACTTCCACATTTTAATGTTTAGAAAATATCTTAACATTCATCTGAACGCTTAACATTTAATGATGTTTTTTACATTTTTTATGTTTTTATGATTTTTTGCTCCTCCATTTTATATTTTTAAAGAATCGTGTAATTTTAAACACTTATGTTAACAACTTCTTTGCATAAAATACAAAATGATGTATCAAATTTAATGAGTAACTCTTTAAAGAATTTTGAATATATATTGTTTTTCCAGTACAGCTGAATTAACTAAACTATCTATTTATTTATTTATAATTGTGTAACTGGAATACTCTTCGTAATTATTGCGAATGTTTTAACCAAAGGAGTTTAATGATAAAGAGAGGAGAGGAATTTTTAAGTAATTATATCTTATCCTTGCAAATAAATTAAGTAAGTCAAGATCAATCAGGTGCCGCAATACCGTTAGTGCAAAATTGTTAGGTGTCAATTTCAATATATATCTTTGAACCTAATTTTAAATTGAAATATTTTTTTATTAAATATTAATTATTTTCTTTTTATAATTTAACTCACCAATTTGCAATTCATCTGGGAAGGCGGCTGTCTTATCTGCAAAGGAAAAAATAAAATAAAATTGATGTGTAAGGAAGGATGAAGAGTGTTGAATACACTCACTGTAAGCCAAGCACATCGCATCATTCAATCCTTGAATAGAAAAGAAAAAAATAATAAAGGAGCGAGATGTTGGTTATTGGAATGGCGTGCACCAGTGACTAAGCAGACACACACACTGTGTGTTCTGTATACAAAAGACGGGGCGCGCGTTAGAGGGTCATAGGTCAGGGACGGATTGAGACCTGTGATCTTCTGACTCCTCAGACCACTGCCCCAAACAAAAAAAGGAAAACAAAAGTTAATGGTGCTTTTCGAGGATAGCACGCACCAATTTCACTTGAATTTGACCCGGAGGGGTTGTACGAGTCAAAGGTGAAAAGTCATAAGAACCAGACTTGGTACAACCTTTGCATAATTTTTTTCGTACAATCTGATTTCTTTGTGTTATTTCCATTCAACGCACATTACTTAAATAAGTGTAATCATCATCATATCTAATTCGCGTTGCGTGCTTGTGTTTGTGATTCGGAGACATTTCGGTTATTTTCTTCTTTTTAGAACAATTTCTGTTTAGAATCACAAGTGGACCATAAAAATACACATAAACTAAAATGTGTTTAGGTTAAACTAAAATTGCAAAATGTATAAACCATTTTTGTTGCTTAGTTTTTTTGTTTTTGTTTTAGAAAGCCTTTCACATGTTGCTGATGAGTTGAAACGGTGGCTCAAATAATAAATCCATCCAAGTACGGACATCAATGGTATTCATGGACATCCTGGCTAGTTGATGGCGAGATTAGCGCATTCTTATTAATACAATACATCCCACAAAGAGCTCGCTCACTGATTAGACACTGGCATAATGACTTGCGAACAAGTGGTGGATGAGGATGAGAGAAAATAATTTGATGAATTGTAAAAGAAGTTTCGAGCGCGCGAATTGCAGGGTCTCAATAATGCCCTCACCAAATATGGTCAGGCATAGGTCAGACAGGATGGACTATCCCTCTTTGAATTGAAAATACCGGTGGGTTCAGAGTTCAGAGCGGGTGGGCGTCCTTTACACATTGGGATACACTGTTTGTGGGCGAACACCACACGACCTAACCTTCAACATTACCAATTTCACTGATTCACCTACCTCATTATTACACAGTATCTAATTAATTGGACGAGTTGAACATTATTACTAGCTTTCTCCATAACCTACGCTACTTCAACATATCATTTTGGGATGAATTACTATAATCCCGGCTTTTTTTGGGATATGATGACACCCCAATAATTATAGGTGCACTGACATTTAACCAAATTCGGACTTTGCGAATTCAATTTCTTCGACAACAGTAATCTTTCATACAAATATTTTGTGAGTAAAATTACTTTATGTGATCAAGTTCAATAATTTAAATACAACATTTACTTTCTAAAATACCACAATCTTCGTTTGAATGACATTAATACGATACCAAAATGAAAGACATTACAAAAATTGTACGGATCTCATTTGATATATTTATATAAAAAAAAAAAACAAATTAATAATATAAAATTCATTTTGAAGATACTTATAGAATTTTCACAACTTCCACAAAATTCCACTTAACCAAAAAGGAAGAAGTTAAGAGGTAGATTTAAATATTATTTATTGGAGCAGGGATTAATAGTTAACTAGAAATTTTTGAGAAAATAGTATGACAGCTATATCCAGCCAATTTTGATGTCGTAATAATTTGGCGGAACAGCTTTCATTAGCAAAATATAATTTGGAGTATTGTGGTTTTTGTGATTATTATGAAAATAAGTAGCTGTTGCTCATCTCGGACTTTATCTTTATTGCGATTTTTTCTTCTAAAATAAACTTCATCGCCTGCATAGCTAAAAAATCTACATCAACTTTTTCCACATAAATTCACTGTTTTTTCGGATATTTTTTTAGCGTTTTCTTTCTCCATAATCTTCTTCATATTCTAATTTTCCTCACCACATTCTGTATTCCCAATTCCTCTCTTATTTGTTTAATCCTTATCTGGTCTTTGAGTGTAATTCCTTCAATAGATATTAAAATTTTCATCTGAGATGTTCACGGCATTGTTTTAATATCTTGTAATTATTAGAACATATAAATATATCTACTATGTTTTTAATTTTTTTTCCCCCTTAAAAGGCCCTAAATTTTAAGCTCCAAAATACAAGAAATAGATAAGGCTATTAGACTGAAAGACATAAAGTGAATCTACTATTATGAATTTTGCTTTATTTAAAAATATAACTAATTAGAACAATCAGATATGCTTCTTCTTTTTACATTTAGATATGTTTTTTATATTACGATTCGTATCGCTGTCTCTTTATCTCAACGGGAAGTCATCATTGGCACGAGTTCGTACCCCATCCAATTTCGCATATTTAATAACATTTCTAGTGAATAAACCCGAGTAATTATGAATCTAATTAGATGTAGATATGAGCACGTGCTGTATTAATTAGGGCATTTCTTAATTACGCTTGGCGTGACGGTCTCGCTTGACCCTAAGTTACAGGTCGCTCATTCAACATCAGATTCACCAAGGGGAGAACACACAATAAGAAATAATAATAATAACAATTATGTGACGATTATGAAAGAAATCCGAGCGGAAATTTTAATGAATCCGCATGAAACAGAACATCACAATACAGATTTCAAAATGAAAACAACAAAATATAAATTTGACATAATTGATTTGTATTCATTATTATTTATACATCAGCAATTCGCATATACTTCTTTATATATTAAAAGCAAATTATTCTTTGAATAAGGCAAACTGATGAAGAAAGAATTATAGGGCGCCATCGCTTATAATCAATGCGGGTTCTTTCCATGAAAAGCAGCTGTTGATAAAATAATGTAAAGAATAAAATTTAAAAAATGGAAAAATTGTTAAATTCAAAAGCTAAGAAATTAAAAATTTAAATAAATTTTCCAATACGAAAAGAATGAGAACATTTAAGAATTTTGAAAAATACGATAGACTGAAAATCTGAAAAATTTACTAGATTGATTACTATCCATTATCTACAATTTTAGTTAGTTGTAGATATATCGATATATTAGAATTTTTTTCGATTATCTGTGAAAATCTCATATAACAATTTCGCAATGTTGAAATTCTTGAAATGTGCAATTATCACCAATTAATTTAAGTAAAAAAGGATGCGACCCGCATCTCGTTTGTCAAAGGTATCGTGGGATTGTCCGGTCGGTGGTTCGCCTTGGTCAGCCGGACCGTTCCCATCGGAAGTTAACTTCTTGTATGTCGCGCCACCGCAGTCCACATAATTCGCTATCATTTCAAAAGTCAACGATGATGGCTTTTACCGTGTCCACACACCGTGCAATTAATTAATGTGACTTATGGGAACGGGAAAGAACTAGCTTGAATTTTTTTAATTCCTAGAAAGAAAAGAACGCTTCGATTGTTATGTTTTGAAATTGTTAACTAATTTTCTGAAGACGATTTCAAATGCTGCGCACGAATTTGATATTTTAGAGAGGTCGGGTTACCTTTGAACTTACATTATGTAAGTTGTACGCCCGCGCGAAAGTACTAATTGGGAGTTAATTGCTTGTGGAGGTGATAAGATAATTCTAAATGGGTTTCGCCTTTTATCAGATGAATTTGTAGTAAAGACTAATTGGGCAGGTATTAATTTGGAAAACTGGACGGCCGTGAAGTAAAAATGAAGATTTAGATCGTTTAGAAAACAAATTTTCTCGTAAAATATTTTTCGCTTAATCATGTATTCATGGATTGTTTGTGTGGAGGCGCAAGGATTATTTTTATGTTTCACTTTTTAAAAATGCATGTCCTTAGATGTAACAATAAGAAGCGCCGCAGGTCACTGCAGGTAGGCGAAGAAGTCAACGAATAATAAAGTACATATATGTGCGGGACCCATAGACTGGCGCAAACTATAGATAGAAGAAATTGTGTAGAACATTTGAAAAATTTTTAAATATAATGACATTTTATAAAATATGATTGATAAAGCTCAATTTCAGCTTGAATGTCGCAGCAATTATACATCGTTATGTTAAAACATGAAGTAGTCTCCTTTATGAAAATTATTTTAATATTTGATTTTGTTTAATATAAAAGAAAATGAAATAGAAAATATATAAGAAAAGAAGGAGGCAACTTTAAATATACGAAATGATGTCCTTAGTTTATCGAATTCATGAAAACCAGTAATTAGTTCTCTGCGGACACGTCAGAGTGACATAAATTTCAGGTTATCTGAAAATGACATCC
Organism: Coproporus ventriculus; assembly: GCA_027574865.2. NCBI lineage: Eukaryota > Metazoa > Arthropoda > Insecta > Coleoptera > Staphylinidae > Coproporus > Coproporus ventriculus. The sequence continues at coordinate 46,796 of JAODAH020050133.1, read as the reverse complement.
AGGCTGCACAACTTTCTTCTTTAATTGAAGTTCCAAGTTTAATAAATAGAGGTCAGCAGCAATTTTCAAGCGGTCCAATAACACGGAGTAGAAGTCGAAATTTAATAAATTATATATATTATACAACAAAGTCCTCCGCCGCTTCTGTCTGTCTGTCTGTTTGTTCGCGATATACTCAAAAACTACTGCAACGATTTTTATGCTGTTTTCACCAATAGATAGAGTGGTTCTCGAGGAATATATATATAAATGAATGTTTGTTTGTCCTTTATGCATTACTACGCCATTCATCCGATCGTTTTGGGAAGTTGTTGAGTACAGGACGAGACGGAATGGGACGGGGCGGGTTTATTTTTCGGGTTTCCTTGTATGTCCTTTTTTCTGAGACGTAGAAAGGGGCGATGGGTCCGCTAGTTAATAATAAAAGTTTTCAAAATTTATAGATAGATAGACAAAGCCAGTGAAATTTAGAAAATTTCTCAATACTTTTCATCTAATTTTGACAACAGCTATAACCTCATTAAACTTTGAATCTATCACATAATTTTCCTGATTCTTATAATTATTGGATAAATAGTAATTTAGCCTTTGAAGTCTGTGAGAAGGAGAAGATTTTCGATGTCTTTTCAATCTATCAAAAGAGATAATTAAAAATAGGAAATTAATTTGGACATTCAACGCAACAGTAAATCCCTAGTCGCGAGTTTCTCTTTCTTTCTGAAAATCTTCTGTTTTAAGATACGCGACCACCAAAGCTTCAGCCGCACAGCATCCGACTATTGTTGGCCGCGCGGTTATTTCAAACGTGCCGCCGTCTGATTTATGCGCGCCAGATGTACAAGCATTGTATTGCCTCCGATGCACTCATTCCGATATCATTTTTCGATTCAAATCAAAAACTGCTTTACATAATGGAAACTATAATTACCACTGGTTGGTTTCATATGGAACCGAGTGAATGGCATACATCGGCACCCATCTCGCGCATGATTTGTTGGAATTCACACACAGATAATTTACGTTCAGATTTTCATAAACCAGATGCTTGAGGTTTATTAGCCGCATCTGTTCTGCAGTAAAAGGGAGTTTGATACATTGCGATTTAATTCATTTGTATCATTCGATTCGCTTTCCACATCCATACATATCTCCAGTTAAAAAAGGCGACTTATGATCTTCGGAGTTAGCTGGAATATTCTTTTTTTTTATGAAAATTCCAAAAACATACATATCAAAATAATTACAAAATTTTTGAACTGTAAATAAAATGCTGCAATGTTTTAGAAATGTTAAATACTGCTTTTCATGAGTCTGCTATGAGAAAATCAAAGGTTTACAAGTGGCCTCAGCATTTCCAAATTGGCCGTCAAGATATTGAGGATAATAAGCGTCCTGGATGCTTCAGCACAACAATAATGGATAGAAACGTGGAAAAAAATGAATCCTAGTGGAAGAATTCTATTCGAATATGTGGGTTATGCTCACTGATCAATAAGATAAGTACTACCTAAAAGTTCAAGGTTGTTTGAGTGAAGCAATCCGTAAAACCCCTAAATTTGTTGTAAATCAATTCGCTGCCTTTGCACCATGAGAATGTACTTCATTGCTTGTTTGTAAATTTTTTGTCCAAATCCAACTATAATAATGATGGCTTAGATTTCATATTCGGGAGCAATAGCGCTGAGTGACTTCTTTTTGTTTCCAAAAATAAAAAGAACTTTAAAAACAAAAATTCTCGTTATTTTTAGAACACACTTGAATCTATGTTAGATAGCTCATAAAAAAATTTCTCATCCTGTTGGTTATAATATTTTAAGAAATTTTTGAAAATTATGAATTGTAAAGTTTTATTGGTTGTTCATTTGGTATTTGACAAAGTTGTTTATTTATTTAATTTAATTTTATTTAGGATATTCCATACTTTTTACACATACTGTAGACAAATTATAACCTCATTTTTATGACATGGGTATGTATAAAACGCAGGAATAAAAAATTAGTTGATACCTTTAAGTGTTTATTGAAATTTACTCCATCCTTAAAGCAATTTACTTAAAATAAATTCTGGATTTTGTTTAAAACATGAAATGTGGGTACTTCATTTTCACGCAAATGAGACAATGTCAAAAGTATCTACTCTTCTATAAACTGGACTTCATACTTTTCCACAAAATATATAAACTCTATGTTTAACTATCTAATAAGTTTAGTAATTTATTATTGGTGTACCACCAGTGCTATATTTATTTTAATCTACTAGTAATACATATATACCGCAATCATTTGAGAAATATGAATATTTATTTCTTTGAATTTCGATTATAATAATGAAAATAATTAAAGTCATATATTTCTGAATTCCTAATTGATTTTCAATCTTAATGCAAATTATTTTATGGAGTGATGTGAAAGTAAATGAAACTTTTAAAATGTTTTGTAATCGTCAATTTACTAACAGCTCCTTTATAGATATTCAAAGTAGTGATTAAGAACTTTCGATTTAAGATGGAAGAGTTGAAATTTATAACTTTTTTATTTTCAATTCTTTGTTGTGCGTTGTCTGCATTGTCGATCTCATATCGTATTCTTCTTGGGCAATGCGAGATTTTTTTCGATTTCTGTAGCTACCTCCAGGCTTATTAAATTCTATTATGAACAGGTTACAGTTGTTGGTACAATAAAGGAAAATTGCTGCGCGCCGGCTCATTACTGGCGATGATTCGGCGGATTCTCTGTAGGTAGCGCTGCGGAGGTCATCTGTTGTGATTGCTGTCCCTCCGCGTGTTGGCTGAAGGACCTGACGATGATGATGAGGTGGATGATGAATGGGCCCATGCAACACCATTAAATCCGCACCTATTGAAATTAATATACGCAAACCGATTTTTTTACGTTTTCAGAAAGTTCAAAGACTTCTACTAGCCACCCCGTCGTCATCTAAAAAATACTTTCGTCTATTTAAATAATTATATACAACAAATCATTAAAATATTTACAGCTTAATTCCACTTCAATAGTCATTATCAATATTTTCCATCGCAGTTGAACGGATTTGGTTCAATAAGAAAATATTTTAAGGTTTATCGTTGTTGAAAATATAACAAAATATTTTTTAAGTTGAAAAATTTGACAAATCAAATTTTCTAAAAGTAAAAATTTAAAGAGTGTTTGAAAGTTGATAATTAAAAATTGAAAATTTCAAAATAATAAAGGGTTGAAATGTCGAAAAGATAAAAATGAAAACCGTAAAAATTGATAGATTTAAAAAAATTAAAAAGAAAAGCAAAAAGTATTAAAAAAAATTGAAAATTAATAATCTAAGAAATAAATTAGAAAGATTAAACAGCGTAAGAATTTGCTATGAGTAACGTTGATATAAACTATTAAGATAATTCCCTATCATAACTATTTCGATAATTCGAACTTTGACGTACAGGTTCTATATTTTCGAAAGAGGTTGTCTAAAAAAAAGTGTATAGATCGTCAGAGAGAATATTTTGAAAAACAAACATTTAAATTTTTTTTAATACATATCGATCAATCTATAATATATATAATAAATGTTAAGAGAGAGGAGTGTATCATGTAAATTGATTACCAGTAGAACTACTTAAACCATTCATAATAATCAATTAAAAATTATTAAAGTTTGTACCTACAAACACGGAAACTATAAATTTAATCAAATAAAAAATCTGACTGTATTTTAATAATTTATTTAAATCATAAAACATTTTAATTCGTTTCGGAAATTGTAGGATGAAATATTAATTTTAGCCGTCAGAAAATTAAACGTTACATGCAATTTAATGTTATTTGTTTTTAATGCAAGTTATAAATACTTTGCAATGTCGTTTGGGACTTTCCTGCAAATGAAATCCACCTAGACATCAATACCGTACACTTGTAATCGTCATGACCGTGCTTGGGCACACTCCTAATGACTGCATCTTACAGTTAAGATAAACGCTAATTAGAATAATAAATAAGAATTAATTATGTTGTTTTCTAAACGTTCATATCGCCAGTCCGACACGGATCGCAACATTTCCTCTTTAAATCAACCTGAAACTCACATCACAAGCTAATCGTGCTAATGTATTGATGCAGCAACTCAACAACTCTATAAACTTCAGATAATTGCCGGTGATTGTTGAAGGTGGAGACTTAACACCAAAATTTATTGGTATTAAGCGTAAAATAAGGCACATATAATCTAGAGATTTGTAGGCGCGAAATGTATGAACCAAAACGATCGCTTTATTTTTAATACGAGGGTCGATTAAAAAGAAATTTACCTAGTCTTGAAAAAGAAACTCGCACACTAATATGTTTTCTAACCATTCACCGTTAATTTGTTTAATCACTTGAAACAATAGAAAAATTAAGAAAATCAAAGAATTGATTACAAAAATGCATTAAAATCAATATAACAATAATTATCAACTTTGATTAATAAAGATACGATGTATGTGGAAACAAATTTTGACTTATTTTTTAGTCGAAATTTTAAAATTCCTAAATATAAAAAATCACAGAATTACCTGAAGCAAATTCATATACCGTACTAAGAAATTATATATAAACAAAAAACTTAATTTAATTTTTTTATTCTTCCGCATGCTTTAACGTATTTTCTTATTGTTTTTGTATATAAAATTTTAAAACCAGTCCAACATCCGGAGGATATAAAATAAGGGGTGTTATTTACCTGAAGGGTATTAATATCCAACGTGTTCATTTTTTGGCGATTTCAATTAAAACATCGTTAACTTTAAAGGAAGCGAAAAAAGAGTGCGCAATTAAGTTTTTCCTTGCTCATCTTCCTTTTCCGACATTACCATAAATAAAAGTGCGTGACCCTAAACGTCATACCGTAAGTGTGTGGTAACTCCACGATGTTACGGGTGAGCGCCACGACGTCCGTAAGTGCATAGTGCACACTTCCTGTCTTCGGACATCCGGCCGTCGCGTGCCATCATTCATGCCTGCTGAACACCATAACCATAACCTATTTATAAATTGTATGTGAATACCATCCGCGTAATTTGACGGCATACACGCGCCCACAACACATACAACGGATGTAACACGAACCTCAATCAAGAAAATATACAACGATAAAACTATTTTATATAAAATATAAAATTTTATTCAAATTCTTTTAATACAAATTTTCTATCAAATTTCAAATTTGTACGTGAAATCAATTTAAAAAAAAATTTACTTTTTAAAAAAATTTTATGAAAAAAAATTGTTTTCATGCCTCAGGGGTGGAAGGAGAAATATGGGAACAAATGTCTGACGTTTTCATTTCCTTTTAGCTCAGATAACAGCATAATTCATTTCAATGTTTTTGTTCTACATATTTTTATTTTATTAATAACTTTCCAAAATAGTTCAAGTAGTTGCAGAGTTAATCTAAGTTCTTAAATTCTTGAATTAAATTAAGATATTTGAAATTTTCATCAGTTTCATTTTTTAGAAAACTCGAAGAAGAAAAATTAAGCAAAAAATAATAAATCTGATGATAATTTTTAGAATTCAATAAAAATGGTTTTTGCAATTTCAATGAAATTTCCATGATTTTATTAAACATGGCAAATAGAAGTAATTTATAATTAATCAAAAAAATTATTGTAAATTACTGTTCGATTTTTCATTACTTTAGAAAAATCTTAGCTTTAGACTTGACAAACATCGATAAATTAAAATATCTAAAAAGAAGCGCAATTAGATGTTTAAATTTATTTCTATGGGAACTCCCGGGTTCTATATCGACAAATCACTAGATTTTGTAATCGTACCGATCGATTTATAACATTCATATTCCCAAAACGTTCGGCCGGTACAAGAAATATTCCAATTTACATATCTTGATACGAAAAAATCTGGTCGTGGTCCACCGTGATTGTTTTCCCATGTAACCGATAACCATCTCGTGTACACAAAACCAGAAAACTATAAAACACACACTCACGAAAATAAAGATGTTCGGTGGGGCTACGCTTATATCATACGCACTTGGCCACTTCCTTACTTTTTTTTATCTAACAGAAAGAAGAAATGGGTCGTAAAGTTAAATAACAAGCATCTCAGACAACTCAATTTATGGCAATAAAATAGATAAGCAAGTTTGAGAGAAACTAAAATCTTCCTTGGTTGAATTTAAGATTGCTAACCGGACGGAACTCTGTAAAATAAATCAGGACTTCAAAAATCTATCCCACTCTAATTTTGAACTAATTAACAAATAGTTTCGAAATTATATTCTGAAAAAATGTTAAATTGCTTGTGCATTATAGTCATAATCACAAAATCTATAATAAAATTGCGAAATTTTGCACATGAAATGATTTCGTTTCAATTTTTGATTTTTCAATTTTGTCAATTTAATTCAGATTTTTTATTTTTTAATATCTAAAATTTCAAATTTTTCAGATTTATGTAATATACGTTTTTAAAAATTTTAATCTTTCAAATTGTTAACTTTATGGTTTATTCAATTTTCAGTTTTTTTTTTTTTGATTATTCAATTTTCCGAATTCTACATTTTCTAAACTTCTAAATTTTTCAATTTTATAATTTTTTATTTTTTTTTTCGTTTCTTGAATTCATGATTTTTTATTTTAAATTTAAATTTTCAAAATACACAATCGATCGGAAATTTTCCGTAGGCAAAGATGCCGTTAACCATTTTTTCTAAATTTTGCTACTCTAAAAAGCAAGTTGAAATTTTGGAATTCATTATACTAAACGTCTTTGCAAAATTTTAGGCCGATCGGAGATCGTAAACTTATTTTTCGAATTTTCCATTTTTGATGTTTCATATTTTCTAATTTCCAAATTTTAGAATATTAATTTTTTGATTTTCCCATTTTCGTTTTTTTAAATTTATAATTATTGAACATTCAAAATTTTTAAACTATTCAAATTTCTAAATTTTCGATTTTTCAAATTTTCTATTTCCAAATCTATTCATTTATTTAATCGATTATAATTTTAAAAAAGCCCTTGTTGTCGGGGGTTTTCGAGGGATACAAAAATGCGATAAAAAAAAGATCTACATTGTTAATCGATGTACTATTCTAATCCACAGACAAAATTCTGAAATACCTAAATATAAAAAGTCTGGATACGTAATAAGATACGTACAGTCATTTAGATTTTATAATCGAAGTTTTTCAAAACATTGATGTTATTCGAATAATTTTCTTTCTGCCAATTGAGGCTTTGTTACCTGTGTGACTCTAATTATATTTTATATTATAGTGCAATATGGCCTAAATGATTCAAAATTTTAAAAATAATATTTTTTAAAAGAAAAATAATAAAAAAAATTAACTTAATATGATTTTATGAATTTAAATCATCAACATTTTTTCTAGTCTATTTTGTAAATTGAATAAAAGTGATGAATATCAACATACCCAAATGTCTCTGCACTTTCAGACTTTCGATAATCGATGTGAGTCCTCGGCGTTTCTCAAATCCTGCATCCTTCCTATGTCGATCTTTCTCCTCGCCCTCATCACATTTCACAACATCCTCCACTTTGATATTAAACTCATCCATCTTTTCATTAATCGCGCTCAAAATGTTTATCAATTCACTACTATTGTCATTCATTATTTAAAAGTATAGGCGGAACAAAAATTCGCCAATTTATCTAAAATTTAAAACGCATGCTTTCAAGTTGCAGTACGAACTAGTGTGCCATATGTCGAGTGTTACGATTATAGGATGGGGTTAAGACATAGGTTAAAGTTAATATAATGACCTGGCCCGACCCCGTGGTCTAAAAATGTTCGGTTGAAAATAAACGGACGAACGTATAGATCTTGAGCCAAAAATATGTTTATGTGTGTGTATGCATGCGTATGTACACTCACACATGTAAATGGTTTAAATTTTATTTGCAAATTTTAGAAGGGTTGATTACTCTGCTGTACGACTTCAGAAAATTCATTGTTAATTCAGTTCATTATATACAGATTAGTTTAATCGCAATGAAATGAAATGAAATTAAAAACATGCAGATATAGATAAAATTGCATTTACAAATTTGTAATTACTATTAAAGGTCATTGGAAAGTTTTTAGATCGCTATTTTTTGTTCATTTAACGACTTATGTAGGTGTATTCTATTATTATCCAAAATTAAAGAAAATTTAATGGTACAACGTACTTTTTGTTTATACAGACGACATTTGGTATGAAACTTCTGCAAGTATTAATCCTGTAAAATTGCTTTTATAATGAAAAATAAAATTTGTTAGCAAATTTTATATGTCTAGTTAGATTCTAGTTAATTTTTGTTTTTAACTTTTAAAGAAAAGTTTAATAAATAAATGAGTTAAATCCAATAATTGTGCAGTTGTAAAAATAAATGTTGTTTATAAATGATATTTTCGTGGACAGTCCTTAATTTACAGTATTTTATTTATTATAGTTTTGGAGAAGATTCTTTCTTCCTTAATCCAATCGTGTTTATTGCATTCTTCAAGTATCAATTAGAATTGATGACTGATTTAGCAAATAAAATATGTTTGAAGCTAGCAGGTCATAAGTAATCATCAAAATTACTAGCTACTTATAGAAATCACATTAATCAAAATTGGCACGATTTAACGGTCCAACGATTGCATTTATTTGTATTTTTGATCCGATACGCGAAATCCAAATTGCAACAAGTGCTCTCACCTCGAGCATGTTGTAATCACAATGCAGCCGATATCTCTCATTAATTTTTTTCTTTTACAATTACACATGTGGTATTTCTTTTGTTGAAAATAAATTGCATTCCGTTATTTACAATAACTCTGGGCGCCGGGAACATTTCATTTTAATTAAAATTTAATAAAACAAATGAGGACAATAAAACGATGAAGGCTCGAGCCTTCTTTAGAAATTTTGCGATTTGAACAAATTCCATAAAATTGGAAATGGAATTTGATTCATTTTGCAACTATCTCCCTCCCAATCCCCCTACTTGTATTAACCTATGTGGAACAAATACACATGTGCCTATTTTCTTCTCTCTTGCATATTGTCCACATAAATCATGGCTTGTGACAGGTGTAGAAATTATTACCATAATTACAAATACTTTTTTGTGTTTGAAATAGAAATGCAGTTCAGAAGGGAGCGCCTTGCTAAAAAAAACTGTAACCACGCGCGCGCCCAGGAATCGAATCAATTTCTGATTTATATCCTGTGTTTGTTGGCTCACCAAGAACTGGTCTTGCATAAATCATTTCCTGCTGATATTGGACGTGATAATTAAAATCTCGCGAAAAATAAATAAACCGGCAGTCAGTTGGCGTGAAATTTTGAACTTTTATTAAATGAGAGATAAAACAACGCCTGAAATAATCAAAAGTTTGGGTCTGGTCATTCTAGGAATTGCTATCATTTAAATGGAAATGATTAGATTAGGAATGGATGTTTGTAAAACATTACAAAAATTATGGAATCCACTAAAATATGATGACACATTTCTTTACAGAAAACCACAAATTTCTCCATGTGCACATCTAATAAACCATAATCTTAAATTAAATTTTGGAATTTAAATAGTTAACACTTGAATATGTATTAACTTGCAGTTTTAAATGACCGGTTTCATGTTATTTGTCCAGTATAACTTTTGCTCCCATTACCAAGGGAGTTGTTGATTCGACGCAGTTTCTTCCCTTGAACTATTGCATCTGATTTCATTTCATGGGAACGCGGTAGAAGGCTTTTCCATTCATTTGAAATAGGTATTGAATTATTCGCGATTGGATTTTATTTAATTTCAATATTTAAATATTATGATTTTTTTCTCTACAAAATAACTGATATCTTTGAATCTCGTGACCAGCCTCAAAAATACTAGGATAATGAAGATCGTGGCTCTTTATTTTTCACAGCTCGTTTCTTTATTTTTTATATAAAATTAAATTTTTCACAAATATTTAAAAAATAAATATAAGTGAAATTCTGAACTGAATTTTAATCAAAAAATCAATTAATACACATATTAATCATGTGTTGTAGAGCATAAAACGCAGCATTAATATGTGTATTAATTGGTTTTTTCTTTATTTTTTATTCTTGTCTTATTTTTATTAGAACCTTTTCAATTTTATCTGCAATACTTTAGATGTAAAAAAATTACCAATACTTACGGTTTTCTTCATCTTATCTTGTAATCTGTCGATCTTAATCACGTAAAATTTTATTTATTGGAAACCCTTTTGTTGCATTGATGTAGTTTTATTATTTTCTTCTTTAAAACTTTCTGCGTTGCATAATCTTATAAATTTAATGATTAGTGTTTTCGTTATAGTACTAATTTCTCCAGGATGGTGATGTAAAGCAAATACAGATGTTTCTGATATGAACTTGTTTTTTAAACATAAAAAACAAAAAGTATCTTTCGGTTAGATTATTGAAGGTAAATAATGCGTGTTCCGAGGATTAATAGTTATAGGGTAACGTTTCCAAACTATTTATACCGCCCCCGCCTGCCAACTTTGATTGAAAAAATTGTGCATTGCATTCAAAAACTTACTAATCTGTCTTTTTCACTATTTCTCTGCTTACTTTCCATATTAATAAATCAATAGTATATTTTTCTTGAAAATTTTGTCCCCTCCTCTTCTCTAGAAAGATTCCAAGCCCCTCTATTGGGAAAATTTGACAAAAATTTGAGAACATTAAGCAAAATATTTATATTACATACACTTAGTCATTAGGCCGGCAATATCACCTTCATTATTATTACTAATTACAATTAATATACACTTCTACCCAAAGTGAAATTAAATAAAAATACTAGACCATGTTTTAATATCCAGATGATTTCATTTTAATTCAATTTCACTTTTGCTACAATATACCTGCATCTCAATGCAATTTATTATTTATATCGATTATTTTTCATATATCTAGTAAATCTCTTTCTAGTTTTATTCTCAAATTCATAATTACTTAATGTTTTAAAGTGGTAGTGTATTTCCATTTTCTTTCCAATAATTTAATGAACAATAAATATAAATTTCCTACACTTGTTGGATTCACTGTAGTTATATAGAAAAACTACATTTTTCTCATATTTTTCAATACATTTTTTAAAATTCAGAAAAGACTTATCTTTCACTTCTATTTTCTTTTTTACAAACAAATCACGTCCTGTTATCTCAATTCAATGGCAGAAATTATCAAAGTGAAAACTTAATAACTAAATTCGCGTCTAATTCTCCATACACTTTATGTGTATGGTGAGGCTACTATTCTTATTATAATGTTGATAGAAATCAACATTATAATAAGAATAGTATCAATTGATGTAATTTTCTACCTTCGCGTATATGGTGATTCTTGGGCGAGCTCTGCCAATTCAACAATGAAATATGATTTATACTAGAACTGCTAATTACACAAGATCAAAGAAAACTAATCATACATTGAATATTATTTATTTATTATTTCGTATAGTATATATTGAGTTTAAGCGGCGCCTTGAGTTTAGGCAACGAACACACTTGTGTACAGTAGGTTCTTGTTACCATACATATAACCTCTACCTACCTTAGGTTCTTGTTACTTCAGTTAGTCGAATCTAGAGAACTTAGAAAAGCCATGTTAATTGTAACCCAACATGAAATGGTAATAGGAGTGAATACCAACTACAAATCCACTGAAAAAAATCCAGTGTGACTGGGGTTAGAACCCACGACTTTTCTAATGTGATAAGTCCTCGCGTAAAATGAATTCCTTTCCACTTCGGGAGTAATGTACTATTTCAAGCCTATAACCTTCTCGTGGTGAAATAACAACTCTACCACTTTTCTAAACAAAATTGATGAGAATAACAAACACATTTCGAAACTATTAACTCCTCTAAATTATTTTAAAATAAAATAGTGACAAAATTATGTTTTCCAATCATTCCAATCACTCCAGCGACAACTATTCCTATTATATTTTTAATAGTTGATCTAATTTTTCGTAATTTCCATTTAATAACAAAATAGGATACATATATTTGTCATGGGGTCTATTTTATTAAACTATTAAATGTGATTATTTACTTCTTATATATCTGAAATCTAATTTTTTCCAAAATATCTAGCGATTTTCCTTTTATCCATAAACTGTGTACGAAAGAACCAAATTGAATGAAACGTTTTTTCTGATTTTCTGAAATAACTTTTAATTTTTGACGAGCACAAAATTAGTGCGAAATTATAATGCAAATACTGGAATAATATTTTTTCTTTCATTTAGCCAACGAAGATCCCTGTTTTCTTTTTTCGATTTTCCGAGAAAATTTTGTGTTTTCGACCAACCTCGGAATTATTTTCGAAATTTTGGTATGATTATTTTTTCTGATATACATTTTACAAATACTTCTCGCAAACTTTTCAAAAAGTAAGCAAGAAAAATCTTTTTTCTTGCAGGAGCAAGAAGCATAAGAAATTTTACCTTAACGATAAAAAAATCTTCTTTTTCGATTTTTCGGAAAATAATGGAGTTTTCGGCAAAACTCTTTCAATTCGAATTAAGTTTGAAAAATGCTCAAAATTCCTGTGCTTTTAGTTTTTTGATACTTTTGTTTCGGAAAGCTAAGATATTTCACCTTATATTTTCCTTTTCCTTAGATATTGAAAATACTCTAATTCCACATATACAAAAAGCACTTGAATGAACACTTGTAAGCATTACAATACACTTATTGTTAGATCAATTTATTTACGTTTAGGATTTTCTAACTAAAGTACCCAGATAAATCTAGGGGATTTAATTATCGCCACTTCTAGTACCTTTTGTTCCAATAAAAATAAAGGTGAAAGTATTAATTAGTTAACATTTTAATTTTCTGAATCACACCATAGCAAGTTGAAATATTAATTTCTTGTTTTAATGAATAAAGCAATTATTTCAAGTCCAATGCAAAATTAATTAACCATTCTTAAACCCAGAAATTAAAACTATCCCATCAAAAACCTACATTATTTTTTTCCAAAATTAAACGAAAAAAAGTTGACAGACCTTATTTCCATCAACACATATTCCTTCAATAACAGCATTTATCGCTATAAAATTTTCACCATTACGCAGTTTTCTCTGTCAAGCTCAAATTTGAAATCAGCAACTCAATACTTATCCAAATTGCAATTATAGGTTTCATTGTCCCATGATTTTGACTAGATTGTTGTTCTCTAATTAATTATGTTGCGCTTCTTCTTGGTTTTAATTATATTCAGGGAATTTTCATCTAATTATTTACTCAACAACTGATAAGTGCCGTTAATCTTTTAGTTGTCAATGCAAAATTTCTTCTTGCCAATAAAATTTACCCTCCTCTCCATAAAAGAAAAACATTATCTCAAATAATCAATGATTTGGAGGAAATAAAGTAAAAATATAATTCTACTATTTAAGTAATTCTGAAATTATTCCCATAATTTAATAAGTAGTTAAAAAATTGTTTATTAAAAGGAAGGACATGCTTCAAGCGTGTATGTAACAAAATTATTATTCTTTTCTATGTATTTTTGTCCATTTCATCATGGTTAGAATACAAAATCTCTAAAACTTTCCAATATTAGTCGATTAAATATTTAAAGTTAATAAAAATAACTTTACAATAAACAAGTTGTAAAAATAAATGAAATCTATAATTATATTAATTCATTTTCCTGTTTTTAATTTCATATCACACTTATACGTCACCCTTCTTTTCATTGTGTTAAATAAAATTTTGATATCAGTATCTATCAAAAAATGTATATATGTTTTTGTTTTGTTTTGATTTGAAATAATTTGTATTTTCTTTTTCTTTGCTCAATGAAAATGTTAGTTTGAGGAAATTTATAATTATTTTTCTAGATAAACTGGTAAATACGTTGATATTTGTAAATCCGTGGAATTTGTTAAAGTTTAATGAAATATTTCTGTGACACTCGACATTGTTACATCAACTTTACCTGGTATGTATATGTTTCCTTGTAACGCTATCAATTAGTCACAAAACAAATCACAAGAGTGCAGGGCGCTACTTAGCCACGACGAAAACTAAGCGACATCGCCCATTTCGTATGCGTAGAAAAGGTGAACTGGAACGTGCACCTTTTTATCTATGACACTCAGGTAAACTGAGTGTGTTCTTATCAGGTACAGGTCACCTTATCAGCTATATGTACGCCGATTGTGTCAGAACACAAAGGTTACATTTATGTGTTTATTATTGTGATTAACTTTTATCGCATCGATTTGAATTCAACTTGCCATAGTTTTAACAAATTCTAATACCAACTAGAATTTGTAGATTTTTTTGAGAAACAAATGTGAACTAAAAATATTTATTACTGTACTAAATGCTAAAATAGTATGCGAGATGGAGCATAAAACTCAAATTAATTTTAGACTTGGATGATTTATTTATTATGTATATAGGTAGTTTGAGAAAGTTAAAGTACCAATAGAAATTCGTAATAAGTAATATAAAGTTGTACAGAATTTTATTATACTTAAATATATCTGTTTTCGATAAACGGTTGAGAATGCTTTTAATAATATAAAAATGTTCCTTTGGTTGCACATGTTCTTAAAGATTTCAACAATTTTTAAGGAAATATCTCTGTTTTCTCTATTTTAATTTAGATCCTGCTCTAGAAATATAGTCCCATGCTTTAACTTGAACTCCACAGCTAGATGATATGACTTGTCAGGATAATGAATCCTTTACAAGCACACGCTCTCTGTTCCATAGTCCTTATACTGTTACAGTACGGTGTTACCTTGTGCAAGGTCGTCTTGTTTTAAATCATTAGATTGAGTAGCAGTTATTCTTTTCTAGAGACACTAGAATAAGAGTTTGAGCTCAATGCATTTTAAATTAACTTTTAGTAAAGAATATCACTACATTGTCTACAGTGTTTTAGTTTCGCCATAGAGAAAGTTTCGCAATTTCAGTTTCTACATCCGCCGACCATTTAAAAATACAAATCATTTATTATCTTCTACTTTTTTGGTTATGTTGACGAAACTTTACTATAACCTTTCATTTCTGAATTGTTGCAAAATTTTTCTACTTATCCAGAACCCATATATTATTCGCCCAATCTCGCCTATATTATTTTCAACTTAACTAATACGTAATTAAATACACTTGACTCTGATAAAGCACATATACGTCAAAAATAGGCGCACAGATTGAGATATCAGGTCGGTCCATAATGAATTTTACTGTGGCAGATAAGCCAATTGGAATTATATAGCAGTATCAATGAAAGCGAGCTCTATTTCTTGTTTTGACCTACTCAAATCACTTTCGTCTACTTCTACCGGAATTATTTTTTAATTATTTTACCCGCTTCCAGCGTCACCCGCTTGTAGTCAATGTTAAAGATTTGGAAAATAGTCCAGTTCTCTGATCTGATTATAAGGATTTTTATGCGCTGAACACGATGTTACGTACATTTGAAAGCTCCATGATAGCAATTGGCCGACGTGAATGGTGCACTTACATGCTTGAACCGGCGCGGTTCGGCGCCTACCACCTATCTACCGATATTGAACAGGTTAAGCAGGAAGCGTGAAGCGGTTTGCTAAAGCAGTACTCTTAGATTTGATAACATACTTCAGTCTAGCAAATGCGGTTTCATGTTCAGTTGACTTTAGTATAAAGAGCAATATGTAGCAAAAACAATAATACTTGAAAAGAAAGTTAACCAGAAAGAATATGCCGTGCTTTCTTCAAGTATCAAAGAAATATTCATTTTGATTTCTCAAAATAATATTATGTCCGTGCGGATTGTGTTATTTATGAAAGTGCCTACTAATTAATCTATACTTAAGTAAACAATCGGCCTCAAAGTCGATAATTTGATGATGGTGTAATGCACAAATGTTATAAGTGCAATTCTGACAAAAGTTAGAAATCTGTGCATAGAAATGCAGCAATCTGATATTCGAAATAAGCTTTAGAAAATGCTGATTAAATCTTAAAAAAATTGTATTCCTCACTTTTTGTATGAACTTATAAATTTCAAACCCATTTATGTCAAAAATATCATTTCAGTACTTACAATAGTTGAAGCTAGATCATCGAGGCATACATAAATACTAAGAAGACCGTATTGAAAATTTACCTAACTACGAAAAGAATTGAGAAACAAAAGCTGTATTAAATTCTCCTAAGTTACTCAGTTTTGCTTTTTTGTGAACAACAAATTAATATTATGAATATTAAAATTATATACAAACCTTATTGAAGTGTTAGATATTTCAAAGTTAGGTAATTCTTGCGGAAAATAGAAGAATGGGCAAATTCACAAACAAAATGATGAAAATTGAAATGGGATGAAGTGCATTGATTATGAGAAACGTATAAGGCAGATAAGAAAAATTTAATTTTCGTTTCTTAATATGTGAAAAACATAATCTCTGTCGAAATTTATGCTACGAACATTTGTTTAAGAAAAAAAATCATTGTCAAGTTATTTGAATTTTCGATTATTTCATCCCTCAAAATTTCTTTTCCAGAAATTCAATTGAAAAGGTATTTATTCCGGAATATTTTACCCGGATAAATGATAACACCATTATTTACATTATTATACTTTAAGGAAAAAAATAATAATAAAATTTAGATTTGGTAAGAGTAATAAGTAGAGCAGTAAAATAAGGAAAAGAAAAGATTTTTAAAAGTATTACAAAAATAGTTTCTGTTACGTACAAATCGATTCAATTAGTTTAGCCTCTTTCTGTACGTTTTTGTTCTGTTTCTTTTTTCTTGTGTGACTGATTAATAGGAATTCTGCAAAGAATGTCGTCAACGAAGACACCCGTAGACGTTTGGAATTACATGTGTATTGCTTTTTAGTATTATCCCTTATTAATTAAAGTTTTATTACTGTTAATATTTCACGACTTCCTAAAAAATTGTTATTAATATTTGGCATATTTTCAGGATGTTAATAGAAAATATTTATCAAGCGATTGAAATAGATGATAGAACCAATTATTACAATTCATGACTTATTTAAATAACATAGTCCAAATGTTTGCAGAATGTCTACACCTAGACGACGTGCCAAGTTTCGTCTTTATTGCGGACTCGTCAAGAAAGGATAGTAGATCCTCTGTACGCGAACGCCCTCAATTCACTGCTTAGTACACTTTAATTGCAAAAGGTATGATTATGATTAATATTTTAAAACAAACTGAATGATTTCAATATATTTATTAATTTATTAATCTTCAACATTTTAGATAATTAAGTATATTTAAATGTTAAGTATAACACTTCATCCAACCAATAATATCATTTTATAAAGTTATCTGTTTATAAAATATTTCTCAGTTCTTTATAATTATATTAATACATAGTATGAATTCAAAAATTATCCACACCTGCTTGAAAACATTTTTATTTAACCAAAAATATCTTCTCTGTATGCGGTTTAATAATTGCAGGACGTAAAAGTGTATTTATTAATAGACGATTGTGATAAAATATAACAAAGTTTAATTCATCCGTTTCCATAATTATAATTTATTATAGGCAACCAAGCATACACTTATTATATTGGTGCTCAATTTTATGCTTTCCTTTTAATTACTTTTCTCAATAACGTTTGTTATTACTTCTCTGTAGTGTCAACCTATTTATAGGAGTTTCTAAATTTTTATTTCAAATATAATTAAAATAATAATAAATAATTAATATATTCTTCTACAAAACTTTCCTAACTAACAATCAAACATTAACTAATAACGTATTCTTGGACAATCAATTATATCAAAATGTTTTCGGTGATCTAAACTAGGAAGTCGATTTTGATTTTTAACAATTAAATAGATTACAAAGAGTATTTTTAAAACTTCTATCTTCTTATAAATGTAAAATGAATAGCAGCGAAACAAGGCACAATTATATATACAGCTCCTATGAGCACAATCACAAGTTTAATAACATACTCTTAAATTGTAGAAATAATATACAATTTCTAAAACAGACGCCGCTGAATAATTAGGTTGATCATATGCGTTACTAAAACCGACTTCTGCACTTTAGTATTCCTTCTCAAAATTGTCTAAGTCCATAACTAAACACTCACATGCTATTAACTAATATTGGCTAACTATATTAGAATTCTGAGCTTACTAAAGCACATTATAGTTTCATTCCTTTAGGATTGGACAATCCACAGTTTCAGTAAATGAATATCCTTATGTAGAAAGGGTAATTCCACGCCAACGTTTTATCAGCTCACCACTTTTTGCGATAAAAATATATGACGATCCTGAAAATTTAAGCTCGTTCACTTAAATAGAAGCACCTCTAAAGCATTTTGAATTTCCTATGTGTGGTTCAAGAATGCACATGCATAAAGATTTGAATATCGACAATTTAAGGTAAATCTTGCTCTAACTATTGTTACTTGAAGGTCTTAAATGTTGACAAAAGATAGATTTTTGAATTGTCACAATTTTGCTATGTCATGTGACAAGCAAAAAAAAAATAGATTTGTATATAATTTATTAATTTTTTTAATTATATCACCATTGGACAAATGAAGCAATTTTTATAAGAATGTATATATAGAAATTTTATTGATTTATATAAACCTATCCTATAACACTTGTTGATAACATTAAATTGTAATATTTAACAAGGCTCCTTTATTTGCTTTGGATCGCAAGATGGTTTCTTTCCAGCATCCGTATCACAATTTTCTACGTCAATGCTTTTCGTTTGTACCGGCCCTTTTTCAACACGAGTCAAACCAATAATCCTATGATCCACATGTTTCCTATCAGGCTTACCTTTCTTCATCGCCGAGAAGTTTACAGCTGGCGGGGCAATTTCTCCACCTAAATTAGGTTTTCTTAATGGGTCATCGTAAGGTCCACGTTTGCGTATTTTAAGTAGATTTAGACGCCTCCAAGGTGGTTCACTGTACTTTCTCTTCGCTTTGTTGATCATAATCATAATTTCGTTCTTTTCATTTTTACAGCTATTCACAACCTTTTTCGAAGACAGAAAACGGCTTACCGGACTTGCCAAAAAAACATTATATAGTTTTAAAGTGTTGAATATAGCAAACATCGGATAAATTTTCGCGATGCCTTGTTTGTAGTTATGCACGATATGAAATTTGGAATGATAATGTTACACGCTACTTGTGAGTGCAAATCATTTTGATGTTTGTACTTTCGAATTGTCAAATTTCTAACAGTTATTAATTTTTTTATTTCATTTTGTTTTAGCAACTTTGATTTTTTACAAAAAAAAAACTTGCAATAATTTTGGATTTTTAATAATACTTATTTTTTTTTCTCATCCTTGCGCTGAATTTGATCTCAAAATCTGTAGAAAATTCTAAACATTTAAATACGGATATTCTTTTTTGACTTTTAAAGAAAATTTTAATAAATCACATTTTTTTATTATACAACACAAAATAATATTATTTTTCCGAAAGAAATGCAATGCATAGTTTAATTAATAATACAATAAAAGATTAGAAATTTTCTCTTTTAACTTCTAAAATAGCAACAGTCAATGTATCATTATTGCTAAAGTGATTATCGTTTATTAATAATTCTCTTTTATTTGTATTTTTCGGTTTTAATATAGAATATGAAAAGATAAAAGTATTGATAAAATTAATTTTAGCGGCAAAGGGCACTAGCGCGTGCGTATACTCCAAACGCTACACTTATTGATTTCCATCCGTGCCAACGTGATGATACAAATCCGTAGAACGCGATAACAGATGTAAAAGTAAAGTTAAAAAAGATGTCTATCACGAATAACAAAATGTGAAATAGTGAATGTACCGCGCGCGCTACGTCGTGTTCCGAAGTAAACAATGGAAAACAGAGACAAACGCAATACGACGATATTGTATACATCTATAGCTCTTTGTTTATTCCTCTATTTATCAACATACCTATTGAATATCTCGAAAGATGTAAATATTCAACCAGAAGACAATGAAGAAACTGATGCCGTCACTCCGCCGCCTCCAAAACCAAAGAAACTGAAAATTGTTATTATTAAACAACCAACAACTCACATTTCTTATCTCCAAATTGTGATCCTTCCGGAAATTCTCATGGAGCTTTATATTAAGAACGAACTTTGTACACCGGAAGATATCCACAACGAAGCTAAGCACAAAATTCCAAAACTAGCATCGAAAACGATTAAAAAGAATGAACCTAGAGCTGTTTTGGTAATCTATATAGCCTTTGGACTTCTGATTATTTCTTTTGGTGCGGCTCTTCTCGATTTGTTCAGAGCTAAAAGTGAAATGAAATCACCGGATGTAAATAAGAAGAAACCTGGTTTAACTAGACGTTGTTCTCTAGCTGATTTAACAGTCCTGAGACATGCAAGAAAGGAATCTATGAGAAAAGAGTCCATTTACGATGCTCATCTAGCTGCCAAAGTTACCGGTAGGAAGGTTACCAGGCCACCATTGCGTTTAGATTAAAGGTAGCGCGAACACGGTGGGCACAACATTTTTTGTTTTCACATAATAATAATAATCGAATTTATTCATGTAAGCCAAAAGTATTTACATTCTAGTACATAAAAAACATTAGCTTGGATATGCAACATATTACACTTAATAACTTTAAGTTCGCACTGATAAAAACATTTTTAGCTAACAGTATTTCAACAGTGTTTGCTAACACACTTAAGAATTCTATTCACTTTTTACAAGATTAATTCTTCAAACCCAAAATTAGGTTATTTATATTTAAATTTTCTTTTGCCAAACAATTATTGACTTACTTGCTTTTTATATTTTTTATAATAATGTGAGCAGTACCCACCAAGCTTCAAATTTATACATTTAACCATTTAAGTATGATCAATTTTTTAGAGTAGGAAATTTTCTAAAAAAAATTTTAATACGCTGCGAAAAGTTCTTTAAATAATTTTTAAAAAGATCCATTATTGTTTCTAAAAAGAAGCAATTTTCAGGCCTTAATATTTCGAAGGGGGAAATGAGGACTAATATTTGGCACTTTCAATTTTTTTTTTGGGTTGGGTAACACTAACATATTGATAAGATTAGAATTCGATTCATTGGTAAAGTAAGTTACTTGGCAAAAACATTTTTTCAAAGTGTATTTTGGACTAAAAAGCTGCTACGACTTTTCAAATTTCAATTTTGCCCACAATTTTGTATAACAATACGGCACGAGTTTTTGACTAAGAATTTATTAAAAACTAAATAAATCTTTAAAATCTATTTAAATCACTAAAAAAAAAAATTGGTATTGCATATCCAAAATTTGAAAATAATTTAATGCAAAGAAAACAAGGAATATTACAATTTTTTGAAATTTCTATTTGATATATTCTATTATTAATAATTATATAAATTACTTATACATTTATATAATTATTTTAAAAGCGTTATGTATAAAAAATATCGATAGTTAATTATTAAGTCATTAAATTATTATTTTTATTTTTTTTTATAGATAAGCCCGAATTACCTAGACGTTCTTCGTTCCCGTGCACGCCCAACGTAGAAAATCAACTTAATTTCAATTTATCTAGAGAATCGTCTCAAGAAGGATTTAAAGAAACCAAACATTCACATTATAGGCTGTTTTTACGTAGACATTGAAATATCCCAAATTCCACGAAGAAGAAAAAAAAAATAAACGATGTGATAATATGAGTGTATTTATTTATAAAAATTTTATGCAAATTTTAAATGTATTTATGACATAATAAATTTTCGGTGTAAAATGTTTGATTTTATTTCAACAATGCAGACTTGTCGGTCAAGTGTGCCGGCGTTCAGACAAAGACGAATGTCTTGCCGGTCGTACGTATGGCTGCTTGAGCAAGGTATACAAGGAGATTCTTGGTGTTGGTCGCAAAAATGCTTTAAATAGCACACAGTAAATCAGAACAGATGAGTGATGTATCGCAGCAGAAATGGGTGATGTCTGATGCGACGTACGAGCTCCTTACCCTGCGTTTGATCTTTAACCCATCAGTGAACAAAGCTCGATAACCAGGACACTCCTTAATGATAGTGAAGAGATTGGTCTAGAGGATTTCCGAGCTCTTCTCGTCCTTCACGGTGCAAGTGAGGTCTAAGGCGTCTAGGCGAGGGTATACCTTTGGTTTTTTCCAATAATTTTCTATACTATTTTCATACATAATACAGGAAAATATGAAATTTACAAATTAAGTCAAAAAACAAATTTCATTAATTTTTAAATTTACAGTTAATAAAACTTGAGGTTATAAAAAAGAAATTACATAAAGTAATATCCAATGTGTTATTGAGTATTCCCAGAGTTTAGATTTGCACCATCCAATCTTCCATACTAAAACAAAGATTTCTTTCTGAAAAATTAAAGTTAAATTTGGTTAAATACATTAATGTTTTGTATAAAAAACAAAGGTGGCTATTTGTTTTTATGAAGAGTTATCACTGAAGAAAATACATAATAGAAGGAAGCAAAATACTTTTCAAGGAAGCTCAACTATTTCAAAATAAAACGAAGTGTGTAGGTTGTCTGAAACATCTTGCATTTTGACAAGCAACAATTATACTTCTTTTGATCTAAGGTTTGATTTTCAGAATTCAGCTCTTTCTGTATTTATAACTTTGTTAATTGTTACTTTCTTTACTTTTTCATTTCCTTTCTTCTGTTCTTGTTATTTAAATAAATTCAAGGCCCTATTGCAACATCAATTTCTTCTATTTTTCAAATATAACAAACTTATTATGAAACTCAATTTTCTATTTTTTTTTTTTTTTGGTGTTGGTATAAAATTTATTAATTATAAGTATAAGATTAATGTTATGTGAGATGCTTTGTTTTGCTTTTGAATTTAACAGAGAAAATATAATCCACAAAGGTTCACATGTTTTCCCCCCGATTAACCTCCCTCCTTGAAATCTATACCAGTTTTTCCGGTTATTTAATAACAAAATTTTATGAAAAAGTTAAAATATTGACAAAAAATAAAAACTGGTATGTATATTTAATGTGAAAAATGAAAAATAAATAAGCCACATATTATTGTAGGTATATAACATAGTTTCGCCGAAACGGCAACTGTAAAAGCCAATCAGTATGCGACCGACTTTCAATAATTGACAATTTATATTCAATTATCTCATAAAACAAAAAAGTAATAGCCGAAAGACCATTTTTCTTAACCGTGCGCAAAATTTAAAATCTCTTCAAGCACCCATGCCGAAACCATGAAATAGCGAAGAAGAAGGAGATATCAGAATTTCCTTCGTTGCATAATTTTCTGAATCCGAGTATAGTATCGTATTTTACGGAAAATTTTATATGAAAATATATACCTTGGATCAATAAATGGTTATTTGATAGGTGAAGCATTACATTAACAAAACGACCCCTCACAAATCTAATGTTAGCTTACGGTTAAATTGGTCCAAACTTGCATATTTTCTACTTTTGGGTTACCTGATCAAAAGCTGCCATGATCATGTAGCTTGAAAACCTTTTCTCCAGGTTGCACTCTTCTACATCAACACATCGTTTAATTCCTAAAAAAAACGTCCGCGTATTAAAATTAATCTCTTGTACCACCAAACTCGTCGTCAAAAACCAACCTTAAACGTTACGAATTCAGAAAATCGTAACATGTCCCTCAACGATCCACCCAAAATCTAGAAAACCTGCATGGAAAAAATTAGCGACCGACCCAATTTTTAATAGCAGGTAAGTATCAAAAATTGCAGTAAAAAATTAAAGATTTTCCGGCTCGAAATTTTTTAACAAAATCACAAATCTTCAATTTCCCAAATTTTTGGAAATTTTCGAACGACTATTTTTCAAGAATGATTTATTAAAAAAAACAGAATTTTCGAATTTGCAAGTCGGAGGTTCAAAATCGACTATGTGTATTTTAATTTTTTTTTTAGAACATTTTTTGAATATAAGTTAAAATACAAAAATGTGTTAATGAAAAAACTAGAAAAATCAGAGATCTCCTTTGTTCTAGGGCTAGTTAGCGAATTAAAGGCGAAAATTATGGGAATTCATCATCACATTTTATGATACTGAATGTCTGTGCAAAATTTCAGCTTCATCCAAGATGGAGATCTTATATTTGTCATACATTACACATGGAATTAGCCTAAACGTAATTAAATTATTTACAATGAGTATTTTTTCTCATAACTCAGGTACTATTGTTATTGTAGAGAGGAAAAAAATAAGTTTATTGGAAATTCCATCCACTATGACTTTCATTTGAAATATTTCCCATTTTCTCCTTTTAAGGAACAACTGGGGGTAATCAGGAGAAAACATGTTAAACTTTGTGAACCAAATTTGCTTATGTGCCAAAGACATTTGTACAAATTTTCAGATGCCCGAATTTTATTCAAAAAAATTGAAACTTTACGCTTCATTTTCTTAAGCTATATTCTTCTTGATAAGTAAAAAAAGAACTCATGTGACATTTACAGTTTAAAGTTTCTTGAAACATCAAAATCATGTTGTAGAATATGCTACTAAGTTCCTTAGAAAAAGTTGCAAATTTTGGGAACATTTTGAATCCAATGTTCAATCAAAAACCAAAATCAAGATTATTCTATGAATGCTCATAAAGAAAATAAAATGTTTTGAGAACCTACCTATAGACTACAATAAAATAATCGAAAGGAACAAAAAAAAAAAGTATATAAATTTTGACATACTTTAGAAATTCTTTTTTTCAGTAAAAAAAATCAGACAGGCTTGGTTGAAGAAACATTAATCAGTTTTAAACAATGAGCAATTACCTAGATACGATTGTTCAAAATCTTAGCAACAATTGCTTTGAATGTTCAATTAATTTTGACTAACTGTTATGTAACCAAATGACCGATTCACCTAATTTGAAAACTTAAACATATAAAAAAAATTGGCAGAAAAGACTACATTAATCAAAGACTAGTTAAGTTACCAAAAAATTTAATATCTAATTTCCTGAAGTAGAAATGGTGTAATTGTTAAAAAAAGTTAACAAAACAGAGAAAAAAAACTAAAAACAAAGTTTGAACATATATTTCAAAAATGTATAATCCCCTATATTACAAATAGTATCAACACCTTATTTAAAATATACAAAAATAACACAGAAAAGCCCTCATTCTTATGGTTACTTATACTGAAATTTTAATTTCATAATTCTCCGTTGGACAACATTCCCAAACTTTAAAATTTATGTATTACAGTATATTTCTTTGATGAAAAAAAGAGTCACATTTGATATCAGTACAATTTGTAATATAGAGGTAAAAAAACCAACTTAAAAAGGATTAAAAACTAAATATTGCATTCAAAAAACTTTTTATTACAAAAAACACCCTAAATTTAACAAAATAAAAAAACCATTTATAAAATGAACAACTAAAATCGAAAGATCTTCTTAATGGTATCTACAAGATTCTTTTTACCTTTATCGTGGGAAGTTTGGTCTGCCTTTTCAGCTTCCCTTTCATGAGATTCGATATGCTCTTCAGCTTTAACGAAATTTTTTTTAAGCATAATTTCTTTATTTTTCCTATCACTTTCTTTATGGCCCATTTCACCATCCTCATTCTTCGCAAACTTATTTGTAATGATTTCAGCTGCTACATTTGGTAAAATCTTATTTTCCATACCTGTATGTGATTTGTTATTTTCATTGGTCTCAATTTTTGGTTTATTACATTCACCCTCATAAAAACGGGTCTCATAAAATTTCGTTAAATCCGAATTTAATCGATCAGTTTCTGTTTTAGTTGTTTCATTAGTAGAATCACACGTGCTCTTACCAGATACGGCAGACTCTACTTGGTAAGAACACCCGAGTCCCTATTCTTTCTTTACTCTTCCATATTTTGGTTTTTCAGGTTTTACATCAGATTTATCTAATTTTTCTCCGTCCTTTTCCACATTCAATGCTTTCCGCGGTTTTCTCGCTTGAATTCTTGTTGGTTTAGCTTCTAACGTACTTGTACTCCTAATTAAATCAGCACGACCTTCTTTCAGCATTTTAGCTTCCCATTCGTCAATTTCTTTTTCATAACGTTTCTTATCGTTTTCTTGTTGTGCAATGTATTTTGATTTTTCCGCTTCTGACATATCATACCAATGCCCTTTATATTTTGAAAGTACTTCTCCCACCTTAAGATTCTCTTTCTTACACATATCTTGAATATAGTACATATAGGCAGCCATAGGTCTTTTAGGTTTATTTGTTTCTTTGTACAACTGAAAAAACAAATTGTCATTAAAAAAAACTTAATTTTTTTAGGTATATATTTTCAATAACAAAAGAAAAAAATAATGGGGAAGCGGGAAGTTGATGGTTGAAATTTTGGGAATCGTCATTTTCTAATGTCAAAAGTGTATGTAAAATTTGAGCGCAATCTATTAGGGTGACCTGTAATCGACTGCTGATAATGAAAACACTGAAAAAAGTAAATACTGATAGATCACTTGAAATCAATTATAAATATATAATTAAAAAAATTATGAATTTTTGGACATTGACAGATTTGATGGGAACTGAAGTTGAAATTGTTAAACACACTAATAATGATGTAGAAGACAATGTTCTGAAGGTAGTAACAATAAACCAGAAGTGGAAATTCGAGACAATTCTTTTAGATAAAAACAACAGCATAAAATGTAAAAATTTCCATTCTATATTAAATTAAAATAAATTAGGCTGTCAAATTTTAGAACGAGATTATTAAAAATACCTCTACGACATACCTTCCTTACAGCTCGCTTTTTCTTTGCATCCCTTTTTTCAGTATTAAAATTCCTTAGGGCTTCTTTTTGCTCTGGAGACAGCTGTGCTTCATACTGCAAATTTATGGAAGCGTATTTATCCATTTCTTCTCTATACTCCTTATCATATTTTTCTTTGAGAGACGAATGTGCTGAAGCCCATGCGGCCGAGCACTCCTTAGCTATTTCAGTCATTTTCAAATTCGGATTCTTCCTTAATATTTCACTTCGAGAATCTCTAACGAAACGCAGGTAAGCTGTTAAAGGTCTTTTAGGTTTCTCAGGAATATTCAAGGATGTTATTTTATCTCTAGTAGAGCGTGTGATGGAAACATGCTGTTGATAATTTAACAAGAGACCCCTTAAATAAACAAAGTGGCATTGTAGTTTTCATTAATGACAGAAATGATTTTAATACTTACCGATTATTTTGAAATAATGATCGAAATGGTACAATTAATTTGCTTAAACCTCCCTGCCCAGACATTTTAAAAATCTTTTCGATGGAATTATAAAAATAACGTTAATATAGGTTAGATCTTCAACAATAGGAAATGTAAATAGCGCAGGGCTTTGGTTCTGGAGCATGCGCGGTATGAAAATTTTTAATTTCAAAAAAATTAAATTTGAATACCAAATCAAATGTACTGGACACGACAAATATAAATTTTTTAACCGTCGTGGCAGTACATAATATAATTTTTATAAAGAATAAAATAAATTTTGATGGAGAAGATACATCAAAACTAACAAAAAATAAATTTTATAATGAACTAAATAAATCATTGTTATAGAAACACATTTGACAACTTTTGTTTCTAGCGATCTTAGATTTCTGGAATAAATATGATTAATTTATTAATTAATTTATAAACAACACAAGCGCTGGGGAGTTTTCGTCATGAAGAGTACGCGTAATATAAATCTCCGTGTGAAATAAATACTGTACTGTTGCTCGGTCCATATAAATTGTATATAGTGTGTTATTTTAGTTGTAAAATTCTAGTTTAGAATAAAGTTTAATTTAAAATAAATTAAAAATTATTCACACCCAGTGTGGATCCCCGGAAACGTTACAATATAGAAAAGGACCTGAAGATATCGATAATATTGGGTTTGCTAAAAATAATTGCTTGTTCCCACATCCTCTAACAATTTGAATGTAATTTAAAATGATAGCAGAGCGGAGGGGATGAGAAGGAATATTGTTACCGCCTTATTTATTTACTCTATTTTCAAGTTCGTTTTGGTAATGCATTCTCAACTGCTTATTTTTAAAATTAAAACATTTCCAAATTTTCATTTATAAAGAAAATGAAATGATTATACATTGAATGTATTAGAAAGAATTGAAATGATGTGAAAATTGGAACTTTGTTCCTTTCTTTCAAGTTTCCTATTTTGAAAAAGATAAAATGATATGAAAATCAAAAATTTTTGATTTTTTATTAAGTTGGCAATAACAGATAAAATTTGGCGCTAAAATATTATTGCAAATTATAAGAGAATAAACAGTTTTCCGCGAATTTTTCTTCGTTAAATCCTACTTATTTTTCTGTATTCTCGTATTTTTTTTACCAAAACTCAAATGCCAAATAAATTTAATTTCAAATTATTTTATGGGAACCATTTCCGTTGGTAGCTCTAATCCCATTTATCGAATATTCAATTCAAACTATTTTTTTTTTCAAAAGAATAATTTAAAATACTTATAAATAAATATTTTATCTAATTAAAAGCTAATATTTTTATTTTGTAATTAATTAGGGCGAAAAATAATTTCATGAATATCTAATCTCTAATTAGCAAGTGACAGCTGCTGTCATTTCTATTCATTTCACTTTCCATTTTGCTTGCAAGCAGAGTTACTTCTTTCTAAGGTAATTTTCTTTGTATTACATTCTTAAAAATAACATTTTTAATAATTCCTAACACATTAAAACTTAAAAATTCACAAATATAAGCACAAACTTTTTCACAATTAAGATAATTCATAAATTACATAAATATTTCATCATCTTTATAAGTAAGGGGTTAATAAAAGACGAATTTTCATTTTGTATGTGCAATCTTCACATTCCGTAACTATTAATTTAATATTTATAAATTTCTACTTAATATATATCGTGGTGTAAGATTATTCTTTATTCAAAGCTAAGTTCTTACACCATGACCTATACATATGTATCTGATTTTAAAAAAATTTCACTTATTTATTCATAAAAATATAAATTAAATATTTATTAATGAAAAATACAAATGTTATTATTGTTTATTGTGTTTTCAGTTTTAATTTTATTTCAAAATTTCTCTTATTTTTCATTTTTGAATAAATTATTCGTAGTGTTAGTTTGGTTGCCTAACTCTAAAAATAAATTATTATTTTTATATAGTTATTGATTTGTAATACGTTTAATCGACGTTTTTTTTATCGTTAAAAGAGTAGTTGAACTTTGATACTGTGAAACATGATCGCCCCCTTATCAAAATTATCAGTTTGTTTATTAAAAAAAAAAAGTGCGCATTGTGTCTAGAATTCAAATGGAAAGTAGGTCACCATACCATTTGAGTGTCACGGATCTTAAGTTCATTTATGTCATTAAAAAATAGAAAGTAAAAATAGTTTTACATAATATGATGAGTATGGAGGAGCGCTCCCCACATTGTCCCACTGGTCCCACCGTGTTTAAATCGTGGAACATAAAACGCGCGCAACACGCTCTAGCGCGCGCGCTTTCGTTAAAGTGAAAACTACTCATTTTGCATTATATTCATTTCAGTGTGGTGTCGGAACGAGATAATATGTTTGTTGTGAAAGTGGATGGTACCTTTCATAGAAACCAACATTTATCCCACAATATAATAATACAACACGATTAATACATTTGGATGAACATCCAAAAATGGCATTTAAAAATGAAAATAAGAACCTCGAGTTTATCCTCAAAAATCTACTGGCAGGAGGTAAGTACAAACAAAATTTATTTTTTTTTTTTAATGAAAATTCCTTTGAGATGCAAAACTTTTGAAATGTCAAGAGGCCGTGAACTATTCGAACTTTACAATAGGATTTTAGAAGAGATAATCAGAAATCTTTAAAAGCAGTTTCAATTCTATACATGAATATACAGCCTTGAAACTAATTGTTAAAATTATTTAATGTAATTCTGTAATTGCATGATATTACCATGACTTTATTACAAAAAAAAATTTATTACACAAGTAGTGATTTCTTAATTACTTAATGTGGAAATCATTAATTGATTAATCCTTTTTATCACCAAAAACCAGCATCTTTTGAAAGCTAAATACAATCTTATCAGATATTATGATTTAATTTTTTTTTTAAATTAGTTCAATTGTGACAGGATTTAAACAATATGTTTAATAATTTTTTAATGAAAAGTTAATGAAGAGAAAGTAAAGAAAGTAAAAGAAGAAATGTCAGGTGGAATTCAAGTTATGTAGTAGTAAAGTTGTTGACCTTGATTGGAATTCATTTGATTGTATTAAAATTTTGTCAGATGCATTCACACCTTCTCGGGTCAAGAACATTTTACATCACTTTCTACAGATTGTTTATTAACCCTTTAAAAATTGTATTTTATTTCGGAGAAATCTTTATTTTCTATGTGAGGATATGAACATTTGTGAACTTATTTCGTTATAAAAAAAATCTATTAGGATAACTAGGATGTTACTAACTTTAACAGCATTGTTTTAAAATCTTCTCAAAAGACATGTTCAGATTACTTTTAAGTAATTGTTGAAAGGGTATTCTTAACTTTTAGGAATAATTACTTTTTCAGAAATGCTCCTCCATGTATAATAAGATACTATGTCTAAAATTGGCTTATAGACATGTACAGCATTAGTCTTTGTCACAGTTATATGTATTTTTGTATAGAAAATTATCTATAGACAAATTTAGACATATCTAGAGACATATGAGCATTGTGTTATACTTTTCCATCACCTTTGGTTGTTATTGAGTGAATTAAAGAAACATAGGTTTTTTTTCGCCTGCTTAAAATGACTTTAATAGTTTTTTTTTCTAAAATCGACTATAAAATGAGATGTCATTCAGAAATTGGAAAAAACAAGAAAAGAGATATTTTTCCATGTTATTTAAATGAAGGTAAAAACGGTCTGCAGGCATGATTTCCGGACGTCCAAAAAATTTGAAAAAATTCGTGTAGTACTTTTTAGTACCAAGGAATCGAATTAGCAAGAGAAATGTAATATATTTAAACCGGACTAAATAACAGGCACCCTAATACCTACATCTAGTTGATACAGGAAATTCTCTTTCTTTGCTTAAAGGTCTTGATTATAAGTTTTTCTACGTATTCTACTGCTGTGGAATATTATAATTAAAAAACCTTGCATTTTACGATTTGTATTAGTACTAAATCTAATAAAACAAACATTTTTAATTGCTGTACTTATTTTATTTTCTATAACCGGTTTCATGGCACAGACTTATAAAAATTATCCAAGTAACTGGAATTATTTACAAGATATAAAAACCTTTGTCAACGTAATTATTATGCTAAAAAAATTATATAAGTTTATTATGCTTTTTAACAATTCCATAAAATGCAGAAAAATATATCGTGATTTCAGGTAAAACATGACGTAACAATAAGTTTCAAGATTTATAGAAAAGAGAAAAAAGTGTTTCCCCTAATAACTAGTCACTACTGTTTTTTTTTTTTTTTCTTAAAAACTCTATTTAAAAATGGGCCAAAAGAGATGATTAAAATCTTATTTTTTTTTAAGAAGTCTGTTGAAAATTGAGAAATATTAAAAAAATCAAAAAATATTTGAAAATAAGAAAATGAAAAAAGTAATTAAAAAAACCTTTTCTGTCAAAATTAATAAAATAAAAATTTGAAAAATAAAGCAGTAGTCTGTTGTCTAATTATCTGTTTTTGTTTTTATGATGAAAATTATCCGTGTATCCAGTCATGTTTATTATTACGATTTTCTGAGGAGGTCAAAAGTGAAACAACAGTTATATGTACTCGATTTTATGATAAATACCTTCTCCCTCTTAATAATATACTTGCTCAGATTTAAAAAAAAGGACCAAAGCGATTGATAATATAAAAAAAGAACAACATTTCTACTAAAAACAGAGCTTTTCGTGATTTGGCCTGAAAGTGGAAAAGTACTATAGAATACTTTATACACTGTACTACTTATCTGAATATTAAAAAAACATCCAAAAAGTGTAGAAAAAACCTTCAAAATTAAATATTATAAAACAAAAGTAATAATTCAAAGTAGATTTCGAAAAAGAAATCATCCTTTAAATTGAAAGGAAAAATAAAATACAAGTATGTAATATTTAACAGATGAATGAATAAATAAGTTGGTAA
The DNA here is from genome assembly GCA_027574865.2 of Coproporus ventriculus. Taxonomy (NCBI): domain Eukaryota; kingdom Metazoa; phylum Arthropoda; class Insecta; order Coleoptera; family Staphylinidae; genus Coproporus; species Coproporus ventriculus. The sequence continues at coordinate 14,619 of JAODAH020050133.1, read as the reverse complement.
ATTTTTGTAAATGTGATTGAATTTGAATACATTCCATGGAAGTTGATTTGCTTAATGCAAATTTATTCCCACAAATCAACATTTGTTTTATGAACTGTGTGATTCGTCTGTCAAATTAGTTACTCATAATTGAATTTATTTTCAGTATGTGTATAACTTAATATGCTGGAAATGTCTGAAACAAATTCAATATACTTAAGCTTATATCTCTTTAAATAAACTATGCTGACATTATTTTATGGTTAAGTTGAAATTTTGCCTTCTTTTTATGAACTTGAAAAGTTCGTATATGAAATTTAAATGTCTGTGTGTGTATATGTGCATATGTGGACTCTGCTATCTTGAGGTATTTTCATTGTTGTTGATGTATGTGAACCCAAATCTTCCCTTATTTTCTATTTAGGAACACTATTTTAATAATAAATAATAATAAAACTGTAGTACAATTCAATTTTTGAAAATCAACACGCTTTACATTTTCTTCAGGTATTGCTGGAATGGTATCAAAGACAACAGTAGCACCATTAGATAGAGTAAAAATTCTCCTGCAAGCACATAATCGACATCACGAACACAATGGTGTTTTTAGTGGAATTCGGCATATTATTCAAAGAGAATCATTACTTGCATTATATAAAGGAAATGGAGCTCAAATGGTGCGAATATTTCCCTATGCAGCAACGCAGTTTACATCATTTGAGATTTATAAGAAGTATTTAGCAGGCATATTTGGACCAACTTCGCATGTGGATAAATTTTTAGCTGGAGCTGCAGCTGGCTTGACTTCTGTTACTCTTACATATCCATTAGATACTATTAGGGCCAGACTTGCATTTCAGGTAGGTAAAAATATGAATTAGAATTTAACACTTTTATTATTTACAATGCAATAACAAAAAAATGTTATTATAGGGTTACATTATTAGATTAAAATCAGCTATGCAATAATTTCACTTTATATCTTTTTTCCATATTTGCTTTAAATAAGGCATTTTTAATAGTTATTTGAAAAATGTATTTTTCATTGTTAATTTGAATAATGTTTGAAAACTGTTATCAATAGCACTTAGTCATTGTGTTAAAAAAATGCGAATTGAATGCAACTTTTGTTGTTCAAATGAAAAATTCCATAAATTTTTTTAACATCTTTGTTTCAAAGTTTATGAAAAATGAAAATCGCATTTATTTTCGCTCTGAATTTTTTTTAAATGAAATATTTAAATGCAATATTAAATTGTTATTTATTATAAGCAAGTAAACAATTATATCTGCAGCTATTTATATATCATTTTTTTGAAAATCTGCAATAACAGCCATAAGAATGTTTCATTTACAATTTATCTTAATAAATAACCTTATATTAAAGCAAAAATGTAAAATATGAGATAAAAACTAACGGGCTTTTATTCATTTTTAACAACTCTAATAATTCTTCTTTTTATTATAAAGTGTCTATTTGGTAGCCTACTACTTCCATGCACATTTTTACATCACCATATTGTTTTCCCTTGCTCATAATTGTAGTTGCAGATTGCACTACTTCCATTATGTCCTTGTCTTATTTAAGTATTTTTATATGACAATCTCACACAAAAATTGAAGAAAAACGCTATGATGACTGTTTGAATATAAAAAATGTGCACCAACCCAAGTTGCCAAATATATATATGTATATAGAGGTTTTGATAAAGGGCACAGAATTTGAAAATGCAATAAATCAGAGAAATTTTTACATTCTGGCCTGATAGCTCTAATTACTTATATAATTTCTGGCTCCAGTTTCAGAATTGTGCTTGATTTGTTGGCGTAAACCATCAAAAGAAGAAATTGCAGGGTGTAAGATTGCAGGCCCTATTAAACAAAAGGATGCCTTGTGCAAGCCAATAAACTACACATAATTGAGGGCAGAAATCCTCTGGGAAATTGCAAGCATCACACTAAATACCTGTGAGATGGTTATCGATAATTTGGAAAGCTCATAAGTGCATATACCGCTGTAAGAATTAGGATTCCACAAACATTATTGTAACCATGTATTAAGCAAATTAATGTAAGGTGCATAAAGAAGTATGATGAATGATATTAGCAATGGGTGACCAAATGGACCAAAACTAAACTTTTTGTTATACTGCCCCTTGTTCCACCTAGTAATACAGTATACATCATCAAACAAACATGAATTTAAACCAGAGCATAATATTTGAGTGTCTTATGTAATGAAATTTTGCAGAAAAATTTACCAAAGGTTTTTGTAGGGCAACGCATTGTAGCTGTATTATTTATAAAATACGCTCATTGGTATTTCTAGAAAAAAAAAAAAAATTATTGAACATCAAACATTTTTTGATGAACGATAGTCATAAATAATTGGGTTTGAAAAATCACCAGAAATCAGTATAAAAGTTTTTTTTTTTTGTAGAACTATCAATGAGTGTGTCTCATAAAGAATAAACCCAAAATAAGTTTCCTCCCAAAAACTTTTGAAAAACTCATCTGCTAAATTTCATTATGTAAGGCACTCAAATATTATGCTATGGTTGAAATTTGTTTATGTACTGTCGTATTTTTCTATAAAATCTATATTTGGTGGAGGCTGTGATTCTGGTGCTGCAACCTATGATGCCAATGGATATGTGTTTCTCTATTTGAGTATGGAACATCGTATTTCTTTATGGGACTTATATTATTATATTATTGCTAATTGGCTCCAATACTTGGTTATAATACTGTTTGTGGCATATTCATTGTTACAGTTTTTGGTTTATCCACTTACATAATAGGATAGGCTGTGTATTTTTATGTAAAATATGATTTAGTAAATACAGATAGACTCAGTGCAAGTGAACACAACCAGGACATTGTATTTCAAATGTAAACAGAACAAATACAATAAACCAATTTGTTTTCATAAAAGTTAATAGTAGTAATATCTTTATTGCTAAGCAGGAGAAAAAACATAAATATAAATACATAAGCAGTATTTTTTTTATTGACTAGTTTTCAAATGGTTATTAAGTTTAACTGAAATCTTTCTATTAGATAACTTGAAAAGACATGCATCTCTTGAAACTCTCAGCAATGCAATGCAGTATCATACATGAAATAATATAATAAGAGTTTTCATAAAATTATTTCTATTTCATGTAAATTTGCTTTTATGTATTATTTACATTTGAATGTTTTAAGTTTTTGAAGTTGGTAAGGTAAATATGCAATGAGGGATAAAAATTCAATCAAAAAATTTTTAGGTTGTAGGAATTTTTGAAAATAGTCTAAATAATGGACATTTCAATCAATACTGCCAACTTCAAAATCATTAAAGTTAACAAAAACAGTGGTACAAATTCCGCAATAAAATTTGCTTACAAAATTATATAAAAACTTGGTATTAAAATTTTATATCAAGAATAACATCGTTTCAGAGGAATCTAAGACTTAATTAGTATAAAAATTTCATGTGGTGATTCAACTGATTTATTGAATTTTCAGTTTTTTGCACACCTTATATTTAGAATGTGAACAATTTCTTTAGTTTTATTAGAATTATTACAAATGGTAAAAGTGAAAAATCATAAATTGTGCTCTTCGCATTTATTTGGTACACTTATAAAATTTTATTTGGTATCAACAGATATTTTAGGCTTTGATAACTTTGACATTTATTATAAATTTATAATTGGCATTAATATTGTGGAAATTTTAGATTAGTGGTGAACATATTTACACTGGAATCACTCATGCAGCAGTTACCATATTTAAAGAAGAAGGTGGTGCTAGAGCTTTGTATCGAGGATTTGTGCCAACATTAATGGGAATGGTTCCATATGCTGGATTATCATTTTATTGCTTTGAATATCTCAAATATGGTTGCATGAAATATTTACCTTGGTTAACTTGCAATCCATGCAAGAAAAATACTGGAGGTTTAGTTTTAGCATTACCCGCAAAATTAATTTGTGGTGGCCTGGCAGGTGCAGTTGCTCAAAGTATAAGTTACCCATTAGATGTAACTAGAAGGCGTATGCAGTTAGCTTTAATGAACCCAGAAACACAGCATTATTCAAAAGGAATGTTTTCTACTTTACGCTATATTTATACAGAACATGGTATTGTTAAGGGGTTATATAGGGGAATGTCAATTAATTATATGAGAGCGATACCAATGGTTGCTGTTTCTTTTAGCACGTACGAAATGTGTAAACAAATATTAGAACTTGATACAGGGTTAAAAGTTTAACAAGTATTTTAGTTATTTTTTGAGTATTTAATAAAATATTATAATCCAGTCCGGCTTGCCCAATAAGAAAAAAAAACCATTTTGTGATAAAATTAGAAAAGAGTGAAGTTTTAAAATTTTTTAAAACCAGTGTTAAGCTCTCAAATTCATTTCACATGAATAATATTGAGTGAGCAAATCATGATTTAATATTTTGAAATTTTTTATTTTCATATTGTACTATTTAACGGTCAATTAATGTCCTAAAAGTTGTATCTATGAAGTTATTTTTTTGTTTTTTAACACAATACAGTATACTCATATAAGAGGTTCTGTAAATACTCATGCCAAATAGGATTATATTTATTATTTTCTTACATTCAATTCAAACCTGTGAAAGTTTAAAATTTAGCTTGACTTTACTCATCAGTACCTGGACATTTGTTTTATTATAAATATTTTAATGTTGTTATTTTTTTTTGTATATTTCATTCCTTATTTATAAAATACTTAAGTAAGTTTTATTATTAATGTAATGAAAACTTTTAAAATGTGAAAATTGTGGTCTTTTGTATGATTAAATTCGAATCTTTATATTTTCTAGTTTTAATTTTCTTTTGAAGATTCTCGTTTTAATGGTGAGACTATTATTGGGATACCAGCACAATAACCAATAGATGCTGGTATAGAAGACAAAAAGATTCAAATTTTTTCCATAAAATTCGAGCTCTTTTGAAAATTGGCACTGATATCTTTGAGAAAATATAATCTGCAAAGTTTGAAATATTTGCGCACTTAAAGAGGAAAATATGTAGGTTTTACAATTTTTGAGAAACCATTAGTTTTGGCAGGCCAGCTTATCATATACTAACTTTTCACGAACTTGAAAAGTTAGTATATGAAATCAAAATGTCTGTGAGTGTGTGTGTGTATGTGGACTCTGTTATCTTGAAGTATTTTTGAATTCCAATTGAAGATTCGGAAAGTACATCGAAAAATAATGGGGGTAGTTCCGTTGTCGCTTTTTGGTATATGTTTAGGAACACCCCGAAAATGGGGTCTAAAATGTGACACTTTTTTAAATTTTGCACCATTTCTGTTTTGTCAAAAATAATGAAGTTGAAATATATCAATGCAGGTTATGTTATTGAAAACCTGAAAAATTTATGTAAATTTACTAATACAGGAGTAAGAAACAAATAATTACTTTTTGGAAATCTATCAAGAACATGAATGTTTATAAGACGCTTCTTCACCTTCCTACATAAAATGAGATGATTAATAAAATAGGGAAATATAAAAAATTTGATCAATTAATTAATTAAATGTTGTATTTTTGTTATATTGTATAGAAATATAAACAATACGGAATTAAAATGCAATAACAATCACAAATGGCACATACATATATAAACAACTATTTGGAATAAAAAGCGAAATATAAATTTTTTTTAAAATCACATATGCCAACATTGATAAAAACTTTTACATTTTCATAAAAAGCTCAAGTAGAAATGAATAAATATATAAAATGGCACTACCATTAAAATAACGGTAGAAAAAGTAATACTTAAGTACGCACTTGAAATCTTTGGCGCTACAATTATAAATAAGCGAAAAAATATAATAAACTCTTCTTAGGCAACCATGGAAGGCACATTTGTTCTAAATAGTTAACATTTTAAAAATTTGTTATATAAAAAGTACAAATTCCAATCAGGATATTAAAATTTGTAAACTTTGTAAGTACATAAATTAGTGTATAAATTATTTTCGGCGATTATTGATAACTTTTGATATGATCATTCCCATTTTCTTGAATCGCGAAATTGGCTGGAAGTTGGTAAATTATGTTACTACCATCCTTTTTGAATGTTGCAGAGGGAACTGCAGAATCCACCTACACAAAAAAATATAAATCTAAATTATTCATCATATAAACAAATTCTGATGTTTTCAAGATTTCAATTTGGTGGAAAACTATCGATCTCCACTACACTTTTTTTTCATAGAAATATGATTTGAGGTTATGTTAAAAAGTTGGCGCTGTTATTTAATTCAAATTGTAATAATATTTTCTACAGGTAAGTAATTTTAGTTATAATATTATAATTTAAAGTACTATGTATATCGGACAACAGTTATTTCAGATAAGATAGTATTAAGTTTGACCCCTTTATAACTAAAAATATATTGCTAGCAACCCAAGGTTTGTATATTATTAATCATAAATTTGTGGAAATATAATAAACAAATTAAACATAATATGATTATTATCTTACCTGAATACTGATTTGTCGCCGTTTTCCTCCCAAAGAACACATTAACACATTATTGACATTAACAGAAAGGGAATCTCTTTGCCTATAAAAATAAAAATAACAATAATATAATTAAATTTTGATAATAATATGTATACATACGTGGGGTGATTACTGTAAATTAATGCAACTAATTCCCCGATTCTATCGCAATTTCCAACCAAAGAAATCACCAAATCATTTCCACCAGTGCAATGAATCACAATCAATTGATCTTTTCCAGCGCTCACACTTAAACTTGTAATTTCTGCAAACTCAATCCCCTCCTTCATGTTCTTAAACTTATCCTTGTTTAATTTAAAAATATATTTATCTGTAAGTACGAAAACTCTCTCGGCACATTTATTATGTTTATTAAACTTTGTAACGAACGAAGAAAATAATACATGTTTGAAGTTGTAAGTATTTTTCAAATTATTTACACTTTCATTAAAAAGTGTGTAACTTGAATTTTGACCAGGTTGTGCAAGGTAATTACCTTCCCATTTTCGGTCTAATCCACATGAAATTCGTCGTTTATTTAATAAGGAAGCAGCAGCTATTTTCAATTTCAATTGTGGCCATTCTGCTCTTGGGAATTTCTTTAAAATCATATATCCCCGCCAAAAATTAAATATTTTACGTAGAGTCTGCACTGTTTTCTTAAGGGGAAGTGGTGGTGCTGGCCACATAATACTTTTACCATAATCTCGCAGTTTTTTAGCATTATGGAACTTAGTTTGTAAACTTTCAATATAACTTCGTAGTTTGTAACGGCGATAATAACCCATTATTGTTAATAAGGCACACATACGTTTGTACTGTACTCTAGCTATATATCCCCTCCAAGTTTTTTGTATAATTGTAGCTACATAATACATACGTTCATTTCGTTTATTTTCTAAACCGAATAAAGTTTTTGGTGATCGAATAAAAATTTTCGTGTGACCATATTTTACATCATTTCCAAAACCATTATCATCCATAATTTGTTTTGTACCATCTTTCTCTGATCCTCCGTGATAATTTGGCCATGTATTTGGGGATATCATTTTGTATCGTTTCATGAAGCGATCGTATCGTTGTCTGAAGGCAAATCCAGCACGTCGTACTCTTACATTTTCGACTAAACCAAGATAACTAACTTGGTGCATAACACGTTCATAATTGAAATTAGAAGGTGACTTGATTTCATTTGGTTTAATGCATCGGATGTAATGTGGCTCTTTGCTGAGCAAATTTTTCACAAGTTCACTCATTGAGTTTTTGAAGAGGGTACCTGCTGTTAATGGACGTTTTGTCACCTAAATTTAAAAAAACAATCATTATATTAAGTTTCCAGGCAAAAATGTCTAGGTCAAGCAGTTCAAGTCTGGGTTTCCTTTTTTTTATTTTTTACCCATTCGGGCTGTCAAAACAACTTGTTTCCCGTAATTTGTGGTACAAAAAAGTCAATTTTTTCAGAAACTTATAAAGATTGATATCATCTGAAGATATATGAATTTTTCATTAATTGTACCAATTATATATCAGAACGAAGATTTTTCTTCCCATTGTTATTAAATTTTGCAGTTAAGCGCTAGATAAAGGTTTGATTAGAACCGAAATGAGTAACTAAATAAAAAAAAAAAATACTTCCAAGTGGTAGAGAAATTTAAAATTTTACTATAAATGTTTTAAATTTCATCAAAAAAATATTTAAAACAGAGAGTTGAACTGCATCTGCATTGGGTTAAGGATGGGAGTGCCACAAATCTTGCAGCTTCTAATTAATTAGTTTTTAATTTTTAAAATATTTACCTCTGTGATATGTTGTGCTCCTTCGGGCCACATTTCCTTAATACATTGATCACTTGATTGATACAAAAGCCTCTTGAAATCTTGGAATAGGGTATCTTTATTTTTATCCATAAATCCATTTATACAATAAACTACTTCACCAGCATAATGAGTTATTTTAAAATCGATTTTATGCCTTAAGTCCTTATCTGCAGATTTTAATTGTCTTGAAGTATAATGATTGTGGCCTTTCAATTTGCCATCCATAGCTTCAAGAAGCATTTCATCATCAACCTTTCCGACATTCAAACAAGCCTCATCTATAATTGCAATTATACCCTTATGAGGAGCTTCAACTAATTCACAAATAATTTGATTATTAAAGAAATCGATATTTTGCCATTCGATTCCTTCACGACGATATTCCTCTTGTTCTTGTTTAAGCACCAGTTCTACAAAATTAAATGAAAAGATAATAATTTGAATATTTGATGGTTAAAGACCTTACCGATAAAAAGTTGTTGTAGTTTTTCATTACAATAATTGATACAAAATTGTTCGAAACTGTTGTTATCAAAAATTTCAAACCCATAAATATCTAAAACGCCAATTAAAGAAGATTCGAATCTTCTATGTTTATCCAAATGCCCCTCAACAGCAATGGCAGAATTAATTCGATTAACAATCCAGGTAAATAATCTATCGTAGATAGCCTTTGCAAAAGCATCTCTTCCATAAAGTGCTTCTGATTGGGTGTGTTCTTTACGCATTACATCTCCACGTGCGGCTATTACCCTCTCACAAACAGCTTTATTAAATTCCTCTCTACTTACTTTCAATAAATTAGAAATTGTATCTGCTATTTTCCCATCTTTAATTTTAACTTTATCATCCACTGTTATAAATTCTAAATTTCCCATGTGCAAAATTGCTCCGACAATCCTCCATAATGTATCCACCTCATCCTTACCAAATTGCAAGGTTGATAAAGATGAACACACCTCTTTATATGAACTTTTATCATTAATTGCATCAACTCTAGCTGCTTGACCTTGTTTTATATAAAAGTATGCATCACTATTTCTTACTAAACTTAATCTTTTTAAGAGATCATCAGGACAACCCGTTAAAAGCTACAAGGTATGATTCATTCAAAATGTATAAAATACATATGCTAATTAAAAATGTTTACCTGGTAGAAACAATGGAAATTCCTTTCACCTTGCTGTTGATAAATCACCCGTGATTTTTCTAAAAGGTACTTATTAATGTGTCCACCTATCGGATCACCTTTGAAATCAAAATGTATATCCATATATTTTCCAAACCGTGACGAATTATCATTACGATTTGTTTTTGCATTTCCAAAGGCCTCCAATATTGCATTTGATTGAATTAGTACATTCTTTACCCTTTCAATTTCTTTTTGTTGACCTGAAGAAATATAAAGTTTTATAAATTAATGTGTCTGAATGTTGATCTTGAAAGTTTAGTGAAGCATTTCCCACACCTTGTAGAAATACAGCAATCAATTTCTTATAAATAACATCACCAAATTAGGTAAAAGTTAATATCTTAATAGATGTTTCTTACTTTGATTTGTTACAGCGGCTATATATTTCATAATAATTTTAGAAGCTTCCGTTTTCCCTGAGCCAGATTCTCCAGAAATTACAATACACGTGTCTCTCCTTTGTTGTTGCATTACTTTATGGGATGCATCAGCAATAGCAAAAATATGAGGAGGATTTTCGAACAATTCACGTTCTGAAAAGAATTTTAATAAATTAATTAAAAAAAAAACAGAGTATTCCTAAAATATTCCAAACCTTTGTATTTATTGATGTACGCTGAACCATAAATGTCCATTTGTCGATATGGATTAACTGATACACAAACTTCTCCAATATATGTGTATATATTGCCATTTTTGAATCTGCAACAATTAAAAATATAATTAATATTGATTATTTTATTATTTCACTTATGAATAAAAATTGATGAAGAATCTTATTTGAATATAATTTAAATTCAATTTAAGAAACAACAAAGTAATACATGATTGCAAAGATTAAAGGTAATGGAAAGACAATAATGACGAAATAATTTGAAAAGTCTTGGTAAAACACATATGCCTTTCTAAAGAGAAAGAAGAAAGCAAAAGAAAAAACAAAAATAGAAATAACTAACCACTGCGGTCAATATTAAACGATCATTAAGATTCTTGAAATCGAATACATGATTATAACAAACTAAATTAACTACAAAACACAAGAAAATTTTTATTTTCCGAAAAATGCATTGCTTAACATAAATGATCTTCAGTGTTACCCTAAATGCAATAAATCTCTTTTTCGTCCATCAAAATTTATTTGTAAGAAATTTCATAATTTTTTTTTATATTTGGAATTTGTATTTTTGAAAATTAATTATATTACCAAAATTTTATACAAGTGAGAGGTGTTATTTTTCACACAATCACTTATAAATTGCAATTAAAATTAATTTTGATGCATAACAATACCTTATACTAATCTCCCCGATGATACATTTGATACAATGTCAATCTGAATAAATCTGACAGTGACAATTGCTTTGAATTAATTTACTGCCAACATGGAAATGGAAATAATTGGGTACCATAATGAGACTATTCTGAAACCCATTTCGGTTTCATAATGAACATGTTATGATAACAAAATAGAAAAATTTTTAACTCTTAGAAATAATTTTTTATTAAGTAAAGTATTATGTGCTTATAAAAAAGTCTACTATTTTAGAATATGTAGTTTCAAAATTTAATGATATTATATACACTTTCATGTTTTTTTCATTTGTTACTACTAAAAATTGTTAGTTTTATGTAGAAATATATTTTGACTTTAACCCAATTATTTATAATTCATTTAGTACTATTCTTTTCACTGCACATTTTATTAATTTCATAGATGCGAGAATCTATATTTTGTTTAAAACCTTGAAAACCCATTAATCTTTGCTTATATCATGATTCAAATATAGACAATTTGGAAAAACACATGAAGTGGTAAAGATAATAATTATCTAAATCTTATATTTGCGATGAATAAGCACCCCAAAGTGAAAACTTTGTAATCACCGTTTAATCATATTAACTATAGCAACATAGTATTTTTTTTTTAATGAAGTGTGATAAGAGGTATAAAGTGTAATTAAGTACTGTTCAACACTATTTAAAATGATAAGGTTTACAAGGTGTAAAATTGAAAAGATAATTTTATAAAATATATTCGATATAGGAACAATATCAGTTGGATTGGTTTTATGTATTATCATATAAATGAGTTATCAGAGGAAACTGATTCAACCCATACTTACAGATAATTTTATAGATATACAAAATTATGTCAAAATTAATGAAAAATCCTTGAACACATTATAAAATATATTTTCGGAATATTCAGAATTTATAAGTGATCCACACATTTGATTGGCATGAGAAGTACCAGCTCAGTTTCTTGTCACAATGGCCCTGTAAATCCAATGAGGTGTCTCAGGGCAATTTGTGGTTTTTAAGAGCTATATGAAATGACTTTGTACTCTCAATTCAATTTATTTATATCGAAATACTAAAGCACGGCTACAGGAGTGGAAAAATGTACTTAGGTTGTATAAATTATTAATTATAGCAGTTTTTCATATAAATTACAAATGTATTAGGTCTAGACCCAATAGATACATTAAAGTAAGGGCCTCTGTTACATTTCCTATCTAATTTTCAAAGCTTAAATATCAAATAAGTGCTACATAACCTTCAAACTTGAGTTTTATAGTTAAATATGACTGCCTTTCTAATCAATAGAATAATTATATTTCATTAGAACCCTAAAATTAAATTATTAATGATTTATTCACCAGTTCAAATGTTTGATATAATTTTGGGACTTATATTTGAGGTTAAGTGGTATTTATCTATTCGTTAAACAAATTGATACTTTAATTGAAAATTGTGGAACAGACCAATTTTTTTTTTTTTTTTTCGTAAAAGTATGATTTTGTAACAAAATTTGAAAAACAAAAAATGAAATTTCTTCAAAAATAAAACACAAAAGAGAAATATTCTTAAAAAATCAAATTCCTAAACCATCAAAAACTTATCAAACAAATTATTAAAATAGATAGTAAACATTTCTAAAATCAATATTTACATGTAGATTAATAACATAAATAAAGAAATGCAGTAATATATGTATTTCTATAAAAATCTTGGAACTTAATTTAAAGATAAAATAAGTACTCAACTTTTCTTTTTTTTAATAAACCAAATAAAATTCTGATAAATAGACAACTCAAAAAAGTGGTAATTATAAGTAAGTACATATTACAATTAATCATGTATATATATGAAAACAGTTCTACCAAGTCGAACAAATTTATTCATGACCCCATATATTTGATACTCAAAACTGCACTTTAAAAATATAATATTGTATTGTTTCATTAATGAAAAATGGTTCAGCGCATACAATTGCATATAAATTTGATTGTGCACTTTAATTGTTAACAATTAATACAAACTTTTTATTTATTTAACTTCATGTTTCAATTATGCGTTGTACAATATAAAGTAAAACAAATCACAAATTATTTTGATTCTAAAATTATTTTTATATCCGTGTCTTAACGATATCTATATGATACATTAAAAAGGCATATGATTGATATTGAGCCCTTTTAGATTAGATTGTCTATATATATAAAAATAGATAAAAATTTGGTACACACAAACGATGTAATGTTAATTTTTAATAGGATCTGTTATCAAAATGATACAGTTTAATGTGATATATGTAATTGATTTTTCTAAGAATATGAAATAAATAAAATGAGATAATTGGGGCATTTTTCAGATGAAATATTAATGAATTTAAATCAGTAGAGATAAATAAATGTGTTTTCAATTCATCACCTTGAAATGTGTGAATATGAGGGTTTGTAAAACATGATGACAGGAAATTCACTTCTGAAATGTATATATGTTTTAGCTGTGCAGTTTGAGGACATATGGTAATGAATAAATATTTATAGAAGTAGCAGACTAATGGATAAATTCATTAAAAAAAAAACTTGATGATATACTAACAATAACAAAAATAATGGCTAATATTTTTGAACTGCAGGCAAATTGCAAATGTGTAGTTTAAGTGGTTTAAATTCATTTAATTCATACAAATACAAATTTCAATACCAATAGTAACATTCAATATTCATATTTTATACAGATTTGAAAAAAGTTGAATACCATTTAAACAAACAAAAAGCTTTAATACAGGTGATTCAATTTTTTTTCACTCGGGGGCCATCTTCCTTTCAGATCCAGATACATTTCAGCCTATACAGTCTTATTGTGTAGCCTCTTGGAGTTGTACTCATGCAGATAGCTTTGATATAAAATCCTACACCAAGAGATGCAGTTTATCCATTCCAAATATAAGCTGTCTTCTACCATCAAGCGCATCACAACTGTATAGTATGTGTAGTGCAGATACTGGTGCTGTACCACACAGCCGACAGCTGGTGTCACCATTACACAGATTTCTTTAGATACGTCCAACAGTTATGTGGCCTGTCAGGAGTCCTACAGTTTTTTCTTTTACCCCAGGGGCCGTCTTCCTTAAGGATCCGGATGCACTTCAGCCTACATAGTCTTATTGTGTAACCTCTATTGACGGTGTCTTACACATTTAACTTTGATATGACCCCTTGTACCATGAGATGCAGGTCTTTCAAAGGTTGCCTATAGAACTCATTTGGTACCATTTTGTCTGTTCCAAATATGAGCTGCCTTTTACCATCCAGCACATCACAACTGCATAGAATATGCAGGGCAGTTTCCTGTCGGAAAGTGTCGGCGTTGTACAAAACAATTTTCTTTAGATTCTCCCGAACAATCATGTAGCATGTTAGGAGTCCTACTATATTTTTAGCTGCTCCCTACTTAATATCAGTAGCTCTGCAGCACTGCGATTCGGGCCTGGTCTGTTTAGGGAGTTTTCCTTGTGTTAATTGTTGATCCAATCGTTGACTACTAAATGACACAATTGTTTCGTGATACCCTAGGCAGGTACTGGTAGTATGAATAGCTTTTACATTGCTCTCAAGTAACCTAGAATCTAGGCAAGTGTGACCTTGTTCTGTCTGGTCAGTTTGGCTTAAATCTTCTAACTCAGTAGAGCCTTCAGAACCTGCTGGCTGTCGGACATAATATAGATTTGCCTGTTCCTACAGGTCATCTCTATGTTGATTCTCACACACTGTTAGTACAGTCATATAAGGCAAAAAAGG